>CAJPEV010004216.1:4731-23935 GCA_905338385.1 Darwinula stevensoni | reverse complement strand
GTGTCCATAAACACCTAAAAGGGTGTGGTAAAAGAATTCTCAGTCACGTTAGAGTGTAGGAACAAAAGATGTGACACCTTTCCGAGGTCTAATGATAAACGGCCTGCAAAAATAAAAAAGTTGGTTCTCCCAGATTCTGTATGAAAAAAGTTGTCTATAGATAGTCACTTCATGGACACCCTGTATTTTCATTTTAGGTGGGCCTAGTGCTTCTTATGAGACTTCAAGAACTATGAACATCAAAATAATTAAATTCATTGGTGTATGTTATTTAATGACATATTCAACCAGTACGCTGCCTCAATAGAAAATATATGCTGAATGTCTAGAGCAAATAAATTGGTACCAATGTTTCCATTAAGGTTTACTGAGTTAGGCGCTTTTCGTCAGACACATTTATTTTCTCTGGCTAAGTTCAAATACTCATTTTTGTAAAACTTAGGAACTAAACATAATGGAGAATTAGAGGCATTTAGATGGGTCAGTTGAGTTGAAAATTGTCCAGACTCCACAGACAGGCACATTTTTTGGCACACCATTCTTGTGTCTAGGCCTATTTGAACCTTCTATGCTGTCAAAATCTCTTTAGATATGAGAAGATGTAATAAAAGAAAATTGCAAGATTTTGATAGATCTAAAAGTTTCTGCGCTCTCTATCTTCCACTGATCTACTTATAAGTTATGATATGTAATGTATGTTAATGCTGTTTTGATTTTTAATGATCCATTGGACTTTAGATGGTTCAAGATGTCTAATTTCAATTCAATCCTGCAAGGAGGTTTTGGTTAACAAAAGTCCCTATTTTAGAACATGCTTTATTTTCCTGTGAATAGGATCACCACATTTTATTGATCCTGGAATATAATTCTGTGGAGTCACAGTAGGAGTGTCTTCTGAAATACCTGTACGGTCCAACTCCTTGAGAAGAGTGGAATTTTATTTCTAAAAATGTTGCTACTCTAAAAATTGCCAGCATATTTGAATTTCTGCATGATTTGTGTTATATTTTAAATGCAATTTTTCAAGAGGAAGGAACCATCATTTACTCAAGGATAGTTCACTAAAATGGAATTATTGGTTCCCTCATCTAGCATTAGAGTATTTCAGTTTTTCCTCTTGATATTAAGGTGCAAAGTTATTATAATGTAACTAGCTGAATAGGCAAACTGAAGTCAAAAGTACATGAATGCAGCTCTCCATTATCTATTTAAGCAATCCAGAGAGACTCACTGGATTCCACGATAGTGTACAGAACCTCAATATGCTCATAACAGGAGTATAACAGCTATACACTTGACTACCGTGCATATCACATTCAATATGCCCTCATCAGGAATACTTCATTTCTGTATTTGAGAATGCCTTGATAAACTAAACTTGTTTTCTTAGTTTTGCAATTCATAGTGACTGATGTTCAGAGAAAATGAGTATGAAGAGCTGGAGCTACATGAGTGATGATCTGATGAATCCTGCTGTAGGAGCAAAATGTAGATTCTTTGGTTGTGGTTCATGTTGACACTGAAAATATTAATATGGGGATTAATTATCTAAAATGGCTAAAGGAATAAATCTCTTGTGTTGAAGAATTTTTTGATTGGATTGTATTGCTTGGAAATCTCTATGAGGGGAGGAGTCACTGCAAAAAGCCACAGAGAATAAACATTTGGAATAGATTGCCAAATCTAAGATTAACCCATGGAGATGATATTCCCATTTCTATGTGGAGTCTATGTATACTCTCAACAATATATCTATGTATATTCAATGTCTACTCAATGTTGCTGTACCACATGAGGTAGCATCAGTAAGGCAAATGTGAACATGAACATGTATGTTAATACTATAAAAGTCAGTTGCAATTCAAAAGTTGATAAAAAAAAACTGGTGCCAACTAAAAGAGGCCTCCTCTAAAACAGCTTAAAAGTGAGCTTCAGGTGACGAATTGAAAATTTTCCCAATTTCTGGTCCGAAGGCAAAACAGGTCTATCTGTCTCATTCAATGGATGGTTTATTTCCACACAGCACTTTCCAAGGCAACTCATTCCCCCTCTGCATCTCCTACATGTTGTCAGGGGGGAAGCTTGAAAAAGACAAGAGAGATCATGCTCCTGAATTCCAGGTCCTTCCTTGCCACAGATCCAAACACATATGTAACCAGTTTGAAGGGTCAATTTAAAAAACAGACTATATTTGCCTGAGCTGTATAGCAGAGCCTAAAAGCAAGCCTCAAGAACTTCCACTGATGTGATACAGAAACTCACATATTGCATTCAGAGGGATAAACATGTTCCAGAGGGTAAAATTTCCCATTGAGAAGCCAGTGGATACGGCTCTTGACACTATGAATCTAATTCTCAACCAAAGCTGTCCCATGTTCATGGAGAAACATAATAATGTGGAAGTGGCTTGACAAGAAAGAAACTGCAAAAGGCAAATTTGCATCATTTTGCATTATAACTTAATAGAAAATTTTGCCATCACTCAGGGCTGAGAAGTAGGGGGGAGGGGAATCTTCCAGTTCAAGGAAGTCCCCAGGTAATGGCAACTTATTTTGTGACAACATGTATATTTTGTGCTCATCAGAGGGCAAGTACATGGGAAAGTTAAAGTATGGCTAAAAAAAGGTCCTTATAGCTAAACACAACAAATTTTGTTAACAAAATGATGGCTGAGAATATAAGGGGACACCAGGAAATAAAATTTCAGAGGCACTCATGAATGATAAGTTAGTCTAATCAAGGCTAGCCTAGAAAAGGCTCTTTCCAGACAAATAACAAAAAAGTGTGTTGCTTGCCTCTGTGCATGAAGAAGTGGTTGACCACATCTTTCCTGTCCCATTTGCAGTAAATGTACCAGCTGCAGAGAAGCAGTGGAATGCCCTCTCTCAAGTCTCCATGCTCCAGAAAAGCCACAACGCAGCTGCAATCATCTGTAGTAGGAACAGGAGAATGAAACAGCTCCAAACATAATAGGAAACTTGAAGAGTGTGAAAGCCACACTATCATGTTCTCATTTGCAAAGCTGCCAGGTGCATACAAAATATAACTTCTAAGAGCCGAACTAAAGGTCATTTTGTGATCTGGTGCAAAGCCTTGATACATCTTGCATTACATGTGAGTTCACCAAATAATTGTACTAACAGCTTATTTTCCATCAGTAGCATGTCTCACATAGGGTCTGTGCCAATGTATGTAGTGACAAATGTAGCATTCAGTTATGAAAGTTCACATTCCTAATTAGCTGGAGGTGAAGAAGGTGTGTGATTTTATTAAATAACAGTCACTCTGGATTAAAGTCAGTTGTGTAAGGAAAACTTGCATGTGCTTCATTCCATATGACCAGGATAATATTCATTTGTTTTGAAAATGGCTCAGAATGGATTCTGAAGACATGGTGATTTGAAGATTTCAGTATAATTTGGCCTTGTAGAGTATTCAGGTCCACTCAAAGAGGTTCAATGACAATGGCAGAGCTGCATTTTATGAGCTGTACTTCAGTAATGGCATTCAATATACTTTGGGCATGTTATGTGAGACCTTACATAACAAATGCCAGGGAATTTTACAACACACTAATGTGAGAAGCTCTTCCCTTTAGCACCTTCCACAGATGTATGAGTGTCAGTGTGCCTGTACATGTCTTTGTGCCTGGATTGCTCACTAAGGACTAGTTGTGCAGTCAGTAGGAATGGGGTTACTTCCTAAGATCCTCATGACCCTGAGTCCTCCAACATATACCTCATATTACATATACCTAAGTCAACATAGCTCCACATCATCATTAAAATCAAAATAAACAAAAAGCAGGTGAAACATATGTACATCTCATAGAAAAGATTTCCCAACTTCTGCAATTGTTCCCTCAAAACCACATTCAAATTCTCAGAAATTGAGTGACTTCCTTGCAAATCATCTTCACAGGGAAACTTCCTTCAGCACTTTTCAGCTTAGATTTGATTCAGACACCCACACACAATGGAATAATGATAAGTACCATGCCATGAAGTTCCAATTTCCTGATGGAGTTAGGATTATTGCTGAGCAGAAGTAATCCAAATTCACATGTTTTTTTTTACATGCACCCACCACAGATCTGCTTTTCATTTCTGAGGTTCAATCCTGTAATACAGCAACAACCATGCACTCTAAGTGGCTGCAAAATAATATATAAAATTCTGATCATGAAAATGATTGAATATCTTCAATAAATATATTGACTGCTGGCAATGATCCTTATGTCCTCTACCCTGGCACATAAACAAGACAAGAAAGCAAAGGTTGAAGTGAGTAAATTGTTAAAAAGATAGTAACCTCATCCTTTCTGAGGAGTGTGAAAAATGTCCCCATGACATGAAGCCATAGTCTTTACTGAGATTTCTCCAATGCCTGAATGCAATAATGGAATGCAAGTAAAGAAAAAATCTTTTCTTTGACCATACACAAGACCAAATTATGCTAAAAAAAAGAGCAAAAAAGCTAAAAATACAGCAAAAAAGCATAACTTTCATGCCAATTTCACCTTCCAACTGCAGACCTAGAGACCAAGGGGTTTCGGCAAGCTTGAAGCAAACATATTGAAAGCATTTAATCTGTTCTCTCTTGTGAGGGTCATGAATCAAAGGAATGGGCTACCTCAGTGAAGATGGGACACCAATACGAAATGGGCAAGATTCCATGCATATCTCATGAGAGTATAGAACAGCAACAAAGCCCATAATAAGATGCTGATGTAAGGATTCTCATTCTTATATTTCTATGGATGAGTCCTGATAATGTTGAAACCTGTTTCCACAAAGCAGGCATCCACTACAAACAGGAACAATAGGCTGATTTCAATTTCACAAAGGAAGAAGAATCAAGGACACACATCCACTTAGCTGGAAGTCAGATTTGTATTTGCTTACTTTATGTATGATTAAAAGGATGGCCATCGACTTGATCACTCATAAAATCATTTACCCAGCATGCAAGCTGATTCCAGACATTGCAATTTGTGGGGGGGAGGGATCCAAAAGGTTATAGAGTAAAAAAGAAGGCACCGTCAGTGAGAAAAACATGGAACAAGTAGCAGATAAACTGGCCATGCCAAGTTGCACAGTGGAATGAAAGCTATAGAGATGTTTGAACTTATATGCATCTATCAGGATGAAGGAAGGCTTAGGAAAATCTCAGACATCAGGCATGACACCTCAAACATTTCATTCTAATACTTTGACTAGTCTCCAATTACCATGATTCCAGCTGCTTTCGAGACCACCAAGAAGGTTTGGCTCACTCAGAGCAAGGAAGGGATGAGAACATGTTTCAAGATGGTCATCTGATGGGTTGAGTTCTTTGGGTAGAGATACATCACCCTTCATGTTATAACAAAAACTAGACATGAGAAAATGATGCTGGGAGCTCGATGCGAGAAGCTATATTGACTTCAATGAAATTAGAATATGTCCTGAATAAATAAGGCATATATAAGAAAGCATGCAACAACATTTTCAGTAGTAGATCAAATGAGAGAAACAAACAGCAGCTGCCAAATCACAGGGAGGATAAATGAAGATGAGACATCCTTATCTGCTCATATTATATACAGGACATTTCAAAAGTCATTTTCACTGTCCAGGCAGCTGTTCTTCAGGAAACCAATGGATAGCAGGAATGTATGCATATGGCAGAAAGTCTAAACCATACCCCCTGATATGCTTCATGCAGCAGTTTGGAATGTGTTGTCATGATTGGAGATTATGACTATCACAAAAGGAAAGCACATCGAACAGCTATTACAAAAACATATGGCATTCGTGGACCACAGGTACCATCTAGTGTGACCATAATACAATCAGAAACCGCCACATGACAGTGTACGTTTTCTTCCACATGTTGAAATTTCACAAGTTGCACAATGTTGTGTTCATTGACTTCCTGGGGGTCGTCATCCTGGGGGTCGGGAATGACTTTTATTTTCATGAATGTGCACTCTTCTTGTAACCCATGGGTCATCTCTCAATTACTTAATTATCAATCATTTTCCCCAATGATTGAAGTGCAGTTTAGTTGCATCTTAGCTGTTTGGGGCAGCGTGAAAACATGAACTGGCCAATATTGGGCATCCTTCTCAGATGAAGTACTCGACCAAGGCAGGGTGTGATGGCAAGATGATCCATGTGTTAATGCTGGTTGTGCAGGTGAAGCTCACCATCATATAACAAAGGGATTGAGATATTTCAGGCAGTCAAGAGCCCAATTGAGAAGACACCAGAAGTGGGCTGCCTGCAGGCAACTTAAATTTTAAAAAAGAAACAGTCATGACAGCTGAAACTGTAGCTCTCATAAACAGGAAAATAATGGATAATTAAATAAATAGTCCATTAAATGACCTTGGAAAACATCATTCTTCAAAGAAGTTCTTCTGACTTCTTCTACTAGCATATGGATATTTTCAGCACAGTGGTTGCTCTGAATCCTTTCTACAGAGCAATGTGCTTACTCCCACAAGTCAAGAAAAAAATGTATCACCCCATTCTACTTTGACCCAGGTGACATACATGCATACTTGTTTGCAGGCGATGAAACCTAGAATAGTCACAGGGATCCAGAGAGTAAGGAAGGGGGTAGGAAATGGGTTTTCCACTTCAAATAAATCTTACATTCAGCCTTCAACAGGGAAGGTCAAAGCCATCACTTCAAGGAGTCCATAGGGTTCAGACATAGGCCTTCTTGCTACACAAAACAACATGGAGCAATATAAGAATTATCTCATATGGCAGCCAAAAGCAATTTAGGCCAAATGTGGAAATTGTCTGAACATATGCTTTTTCTCCATGGCAATGCCCTAGTTCATACATGCAAAATTGCTCAAATGGGTTTTCATAAATGTTAGCTTCAACAGTTAAGTCTAACAGTTTAATTCTAGTAGATTTAGTGACTAATAAATATATTTTGTTCAAAATCTGAAGTAGTTCAAATCTCCAGGTGATGATGAACAGAAAAAGGCAGCTCATGCATGGATGGCTCCTGGATGTTCAGCAAACTCTTCATCCAGAATGGCTTCACTCTAAGAAATAGGTGCATTGTACCATGCTAAACGTGGGAAGAACATAAAAAATTCAAAATGCTTCTGCTTGTCTGCAGCATTCTCATATATTAATCTCCATAAACTCATGGAATGCCCCTTGTTTAAGGGTGTGGTGAGGTATGGAGAAGCTGACAGTCAAATGCAGCCAGAGGTAAGAAAAATAAAATTTCTTAGCAGCTTCAATTTACATGGATTCTGTACCACCAATTCATAAATGAGAGCTTGAATCATCAGCATTACAATTAATTCCTTGTGTAGAGTTCCACTAACCATTCTGTAGCCTTCAACTGATTATAAAGACTTGGTAAGTTTTGAATGATTACACTGTGTACATAGAGGATGTCTCATCAAATGAGAACTTCAGGCATCCTTTGCTTTCTTGGGTTTGGTTGGGGATTGCTGAATAGCATCTTCATGAGATCAGAACATGTTGGGTTTTATTTGCTCTTTAATTGTAGACAACAGTTCCTTGAAATGATTGCAAACAAGCCTGCAGTGTCACATCATGAGGGCAATCAGAACAGGGAGGACAATACCATATCATTATCTGCATCAAAATGGAATTTTCCATGAACATTGCCTTGTCAAGCACCACTGTCCTATCAGTCCTTTAATTCTTTGCAAGTAAAAGATAAAGCAGTCAAGGTCTGGGAATTGATTGAAATCTCACCAATGGATTGATGACACGTTGAGGAGCATTTTGTAGTTGTTCCTGGCAGTAGAAGGTCAAGCCAGAGCATCCAGAACATCAGAAACATGAATGATGACACTATTGGATATTCATGCACCAGCATTGCAGGACATTTTGGCACAGTCTTCCTCTTCTTCCTGAGCCTTTGGGTCCAGCACTTCTCTCGGCTGGATGTTCACGTGCACGGATGGGATCACTTCCTCCACATATATGAAGTCTATGAGAAAGAAGTATGGTACAGGTTTGTGATTCTGTGCAGTAGAAATTTCAATTCAAACCATCTTTGCTGTGCTTAGCCATGATACAAATCTGCAAAGATTCTGTAGTAAAATATAAGTATAAAAGGAAAGCCATGCAAGATTATTGCTGAATGAAAACCATCCAAATGCAGTGGTTAGGATTGGCCAATATTTCATTGTAAGTCGAACTTTCTAGAATCTACATGAAAGCCATGCCATATGAAATCAGACATGAAGAAATTCTCATTACAGCAAAATAATTCAGTGTTCACAGCTCCATGTCCATTGAAACAATGTTGAAAAATCCCACTAACAATTACATTTTTTCACAACAATAAAGCCACTTCTACAAACCAAATTAGGAAAACTTTGTCATCTCGTTTCCCTGCCATTGAATTTCCCACATATATTGTGAAGCAGGCAGAGAGGAATCAACATTTGAAAGAATGTGGGAAACTACAAAAGCATAATGTGAAGGAACACATGCAGACCAAGGAAACCTACTTGGGACAGCATAAGTTATAGAGATGCAAAAGGGTAAGTCACTCCCTAATAGAGCAAGCCCTCTGTATTAACACTAATGCTTCTCATGGAGGCTCACAAACCTTCTCCTTTGGTCAACTCGGTGCATTCGAACACAAATGCCCCTTATCTCTACTTTTGTCAGTAAAACCAAGTCTCTGCTGTTGTTGCTGACATACTCATTCCTGCCCATCAATTTATATTTTCTAATGTTATGCCTACAAGAACATGTCATAGGCCCACAATTAGTCTAGATAGGAAGGAGAGAGGAACTGTCAGTGCAGACAGGATAGACAACATTCTATTTTTATTTAAGGAAACAGCATATTCATTACCTAGCTGGAGAGGGACATAGGCATTGAAAGAAACTTTCAAATTTGTATAGCTGTAGGGTATGGTTGCATGCATTTCAATAGCTCAAACAGGAGGGACAAAAATCCCATCTGATAACAGAGAAAAGTTGTTTCTATTAAGTGGGAAATTAAATGTTCCAAGAACCTCTTCATGCCTGAATTGCATTTTGACACTCGAGTAAATCCACCAAAATCTATTAAATGCAAAGTACATTCTGGTGTCTCCAACAGTTGAAAGCAAACACCATCATCCTAATATCATATGGGGGATCACTAGTGAGACAAAGATTGAGATAGGCAAATATTAGATTGAAATTGTTGCTGTGGGCAGCAACAACTTTAACCATAGCATGTTTCTAAATTATTTATAAACAATGAATTCTCCAAACACATGCATGCATGATAACAAAGAGGTTAGCTCATCTGCCAAATCAACCATAATATGCATATGGACACAAAGGCACACATGCACACTAGTCTGAAAGGCCTACTACCTCAATCAAAATTCTTCGCTGCAGACTTGGGCCTCATGAACCATAAAAAGTGAGTACCTCTTGTGTTTCCGATGGCAGTGAGGACTTGACATCACAACAGTAGTAAAGGCAGCAACTGTCTGGCAGGAATTGGGTAAAGATTACAGTTGGGGACTCCAACAGGTGACCATTCTTTTTGCCAAGGTACCTTCAATGAATAATAGCAAAGGTAACACTCAATTGTTAAAAATAAAGTAAATGATGACAAAGGTCATGAGGAAAATATTATTAAAATCAAATTTAACTTCTAAACAGATTTTGGCAATGATACAGGTCTTCAGGTGAATGCAACCATTGTTGAAGTTGTGGCTTCCAGGAAAGTTTTTCCAAAAATGTTTATTGAAGATGCCATATATTTCATATTTGGCACTCCAAGTCAAAGGCCTTGCAAGACCAGAGTATCAGAAACAGTTTTATGGTTCACTTGTTCCTCTTTTTTCCTTGAGTCATTTCTGCTGTGAATCAGGATTGACTAGTGGAATTTTAAAAAATACATGAGTATTTGAACTTTTACTTCCATTCCATGACATTTCAGAAATGAGTTCCAATTGCAGAGAAATTCACAACAAACAATAGGTGCATGAAGTTCATCATACATTCTCAAGCTCAAGGTGTGATCAGACTTTGTAAATAAGTGTTGACTCATGCACATGCTATTACCACATGTAACTGGGCTTACCAGCAGGTAAACATCACCTACACAACCCCATGGCTTGAGCAGGCACATATGAGCAAAACCATAATGCCAGCTACAAAGGTCCATCAGTGAGAAGGCCAAAGGCTTTGAAACTTATTCCCAGTACACATTTTGCAACTTAGACTAATTCTTATAGAGAAGGGAGTTTGTCCCTAGAGTCTCTGGGCATCACACAAGTTAAAGTCTGCTTAGCCAGCTCAAAGGAAAGGAATTTGATTTGGCATTATGCCACTACTGGCAATCCTATGAATTTGGACTCCTGGACCTAATTCGGAGGCAAAAGAAAGTTGTAAACCCATTGCCTACACACGTGAAACATCACAGACACAATGCAACTGAATTTTTCAAAGACAAATGGCAAGGCTGTGTGCATCATCCATGTCAGTTTCCATTCAACTTTCTGTTCCTTCCCTCAATTTGCAGAGATCAGTCACTATGATGCACCCTGGATAACAAAGGGCAACGGTAATGACATTAGTCTGCCTGAGATTCATTTTGAAACAGCTGCCAAGCAGCATTCCTAAACATGAGACACATTGAAGGAGAATGACAAGGAATAACTGCCTGTTAACCTGAGCCTAGGCAATATCGCGGCCTGCCAGACCCTTAGGCCACGTGAAAACTAACAATTGGGCCTTGCGTTTCGCTGCGAATTGGTTCTTTCAAAAAGGCTAATGCGTGACCATTGAATCATCTCAAACATGTTAGATTCAGTTGTGTGTACAGGGCATCAATCCTGTCTCATGAGCAGATTTGAAGTACATTTGCCCAAGAGCGCGGGTTAAAGGTGAATACGGGTATGGGTCAATTCAGCTGATCGTCCTTCACACTCCATCCTCACCGAATCCTCGCGCTCGCCCACTCCACTCATGTGGCGGGCTCGTGGACCCACATGGCAGTCGAGCTGTGACGTCATTTGACGTGTGACGTATGAGATGCTTTCTGCTCTGGCGCTCACAAGCAAGGTATATACCGGGTGATTGGAAAGTCACTCCACATAAAAAAAAGGAAAAAAACAACTTTTGATCTAGCAATGATAGAAACTTCGTTCCTGTGGCATTCGAAAGTTCTATTCTTGTTTGTTTTTTTTTTTAGATAATAGATGTTGCGATTTTTTATGCACAAAAGATGGCATGACAGTTGACTGTTAGTGGCTGCGCCAAAATTGCAGCGTGGTTTGAGGTTTGCGGTTCATTCCAGTGCATTTTCCCCCCGATTTAATTTTCTTAAAAATTGTTTCCATGTGAATTTTCAACATCCAATTCCTTTTGAATAAAGAATCATGGTCGTGCTTCGCAAAATCAGTTTTTATGCGGTTTCAAGACTTTTTAGTTCATTTCGATCCCCAGTAGCACATAACATTGAATCAGCATCGATTCAACGTCCGGATATCGATAAGTTCCATGCAGATTCAATGCTGCTAGGGATACGCTTTTACTGTAGAGACTTGCATCTTGGCATGTTACGTCACGCATTGCCGGCGAGTTTGTTTGCTTTCTCGCTTTTGTTTCTGTATATCCAGTCGATGTTGACAATTGTTTGCCACACGCGAAAGTTCAGGGGGCGATCTGCAAAACGTTTGCATTAAAAACTACTTTGCAAAGCCAGTATTGCATTAAAACCATTATACAGGGTGTTTCAAAAGTCCGTACTCATGGGTATTTTTTTATTAATTAAGTTTCTCAATGATTGCACCAAAATTAGTACAGAAGTACTAAGGATATGTGCACGCAAGTTCACGGCATGCAATTTGAACATTTGAACGGGATCCCGACCCCTTTAACGATCGGCACTTTTTTCTGTAGATCGTAACCCCGTCGGCTTCGTCCGTGAAGTCCATCTCCATCGCTTTCACGGAAGCCTCACAGTGTAATAAATGGATGTGGAATCGGATGGTAACGACACGACCGAACGGCATCTTTACGATCCAAGGATGACCCTTCCGTTCGATTCCACTCGGATGGGATTCCGCAGCTTTCGCGCTTGGGAGTTGCTCTCCTTCGCGCAGAGGAAAACGGGACTCCAAGTGTTGTACGTAGGTTTTCCAGCGTGAAAGTTCGTGTCGAGGTGTGATCATCCCTTAGTTCCCCCAGCTTCAAAGACTTTCCCATTCTCAAGAACGGTTCCGACAGTCACAAAGGCCCGAGAGAACATGCGAGTTCGAGCACATGCTTCTCTGGAATTCCCGAGCTCAGCGGCCCTCTCAACGATATAAGTAGTAAGATTCCCATTCTCGGGAATGACCCGTGGAAGACGTGAACTAACTTCGGGGTCGGTCAAGGCTAGGGGTGTCAAACAGGACCCGCTACTCGCTTCCGTTCGGCCTGCAAAGTTCTCTTCAAGACTTGGTTTTGGAAAAGTGACGACTTTTTCAACCTGTTAGCAATCGAAACTTTGGAGTAAGATTTGCTAACGTGAACCCAAATACCCCTAAAGGGTACCATGCGGTCGTCAGCTTAATCAAACTTGACATTTCAAGCCTAGGTGTGTCACGTAGTCAGGATCGCCAAAAGGTAATCCTGAGGCCTAGGACGATATTGATGTTCGGATCCCCTTTCCACTCCTCCCCCCAACCCCTCGCTTCAAACACGCTCAGTGAACTCTTCATCGCTAACGAACGCCACGCTACCAAACAATAATACGTATATCATGCGGTGTGGGGCCCCCTCAGGCAAGAGATACGGGAATATTACCCCTTTTGCGCCCCCCCCCCCTCTCTCTCTCTTCGGTTCTGAGCATGGTCGGGAATCCACGGGTTCAGTCAGCATTTGAACACTACACGGCATCCATTCTCTCTCCTGTTCTCGAGGACAAAAGCGACAGTCGCTCGGACTCGAATGAAACTACTCGCTCTCGAGCGAGACGGAGACCCCCACCCGTGGAATGCATCCACGAACTCCTGTTCGACCTAGGTTAAGCATGTAGCATTTTCGGATATTCATTAGTTCAGTCAGCGGTCCTCTATGTCAATGCTCTACGCAGCAGCCGCTCGGACACTGCACGACTTGCACTTCCCCCTCCCCTCCCCTCCCCTTTCCCTAGGGAGCATTCAAGCCTACGATACGAACTTTTAATGAGTGGTACTCATATCCAGTTTCGATCGCCATCTTGAGTGCATCGTCCGTGAAGTCCATCTCCACCACTACTCATGGAGGCATGCGAATGAAAAATACGGATGAACTTAGATGGTTACTACGCGAATGACGTAATCTTTTCCGATACTAGGGTAAGCGCTCTCGTTCCATACAGGTGGGATCCCGCCGTTTTCATCCTTGGGAGTCACTCTCCTTGTGAGGGTGCCGATGTCATTATGAGGACGGGGTTCCGATTGATTAAGGGATGGGGATCCCGATAAATATATGGGCGGAGACCTCATCCCGGCAAGGAAGTCATCCTTTTTCCAAGGATGAAAGGGGACGAACAAGTGTATCACGCAGGGAAGTTTTACGCGTCCCTGCGGAACAGTCCGTATGATACCCCCCCTAAGAGGGAGCGGGAGAAATGCGTAGAACGCCTCTCTCTCCCATTGTAACGTTAAGGATGGTATAGTGATGCGTGTCTATACGCGTGTGTTCGGTGGTGTAGTTATAGCGCAATTGATCAGCATTCAAGTGACCCTGGGTTCGACTCTGGCACCCTCTATCGTTTGTTTTTCGTCCTCTTACGTCATCCGAACTCTGAACACCCCCCCTCCCCCGGGCTATGACGTTCTCGAGAATAGATCCGACAATCGCAACGGCCGGAAAAAAAAATGCGAGCCCGAGAGAGGGAGACGTACGCACACAGGCAGCTTGGGAGAGCACTCGCGATCGCGCTAAGCGCAGGCGTATATCATGTGCGTGCGCGCGCATATCACGTACCACGGACCAGAGTGGATTTTATTACTGTATATAGATTTCAGGATCAGGAACAAATAAATATTATGATAACGGATTTATTTGCATACTGGAAGTAGATAATCTTGGAGGAGAAGAGGCTGCGAAAAACATAAATTTACACCCTAAATTTTTTTCCCACTGCTGACGTCCTTTTTCAAAATCATGCTTACGTTATCAAACTATTTGAACAAATCCCACAGCTATTTCCGAAATGTTCCCAAAACTCTACTGGCGATTTCATTGCTAAGCAACGAAAAGCGAAACTTGAAGCGCGACTTTCATATCTTAGCGTACCTTTTGCCGGGAGGAAAAATATCAGAAGACCGATTCGATGAGCGCTAGCCATAAACTGATGCATTTCTTCTGACGACAATTCACGTCCAAGAGAAAGTCCCTTCCCACCGATTTTCACTATGCAAACAAGAAATCCCATCTCGAGCGTTCCAGTTGCTGCGGAGGGTTATCGGACAAATTTGAATTAATTTCTTTCTTATGCAGTATTTGCAATGTAGAGGAGATGAATGTACACAATTTGCTGGGAAATGCAACTTTGCCAAATGCCTACAAAAGAAACATTTTTGTTCCCTTAATAGAAATTTCCATATACTGATCAGCTGCTACATACTAGGAGAGAAACGGTAGGCTCAATTATCCCTCATGGGCCACCAACAATTTGCGTAAGTTTTTTTTTTCCTCTCCGTCTTCAAGCTCCAATATTTTGGAGCATGAAATCCCGGTCTCTGAATATGTGCGCTGATAATCTAGCTTGACACTAAGGCCAAGGGCATATCAATTCCATACTGCCTAGGCCAGAGCCGAGCCCAGTGCATCCCCGTGGAAAAGTAAATAGGAAAATATGAACTTTCACAAGTATCAAATACCCATATCCCGTCATTCCGTGAAGAAATCGTAGCAGAAAAGTATCTACAGGAGATTTTTTTGTGTAGTGAAAGTCTTTAAGAAGATGAGTACATACTTCCCCCCCCCCCAACTTACCGTTCTCTATTCTGTCATACAGCGTCAGAATAAGCAGGAATACCTGTTGCTGAACATATGGCAGTAAATATTCTCTGCGAATGTGTGATGCCTCTCAAATGTGTATTTCAGTGAAGATACCAGGGCATGCATTAAATTATATGGTAGTCAAGAGGAGAGTGCATTGCGGGGAGCCTCGTTTTCAAGTCTCAGAAATTTAAAGAACGTAATGCCAGAGATCAGCCGCTTTCCGAAATTCGTTACCGCGAGGAAGAAGAATGGGAAAAATGGGAAAGCAAATTATGAGTGGAAAACAGGGTCATATGCGACTAATAGTCATTGATGCAACTTTGGGAATTGCTCAGTGCTACACCAGGCACTTTCACCATCGCATCCCCTCATTCGCCGCCTCATCTATCGCGACATCCATTTCAAACTCTCGAAGAAGGTATCCGCAGTGCTGCAGCTCTTTCAAACCTATTTAGAAAGACAGAACTTTGATGCTTTTGGAGCAGGATGCAGGGATTCATCAGTGCAGCGAGAATATGTTTCATTTCACCTTCCACTTAAGGCCCACAACTGACGTCTTCCTGATCTTTAAATTTTTGTTATATTTCCCAAGGCACACTGAAGTGTGGTGATGACACAATCTCCTTGAATATATACTCCTGGTCGAGTCACCGTTGGATCAAATTAGTGATGGCTACAGTCGATGACCTCGTTTCTCTTGGAGAATAATTTGCAGCGAATGCGTGAGGAAAGCAGCTCAATCATGTCATAGATGGTGATGAGGGAAATACCGAGGTGCATGCTGACGATCCCTCCAACGTAAGACAGGAGATCCAATAGGGTCACCTTCTGCTTCTCCAGGAACTGAGACACCTGTGATTCAGGGAATTCAGGGAATGATTTTTATTCTCGAAATACTAGTCTCGACATTCTTCCGTGATCACTTCGACTTCCTTGGGCAGAGGATGTGGTTAGATGCACTTCTGTTCCACATATGCATGCATATTCCACGTATCCACATACCTGTATAATTCGCGAATTATTTCAAAAGTAGGTCATAAGTGAAATCATTCTGAATGCATTTCATTAAAAAACAAATACATTTGTTGCCTCTCCCTGCACCAGAAAGCAAACGTGAAACCTTGTACGTGTCTGACGTATTTGCCCCCTATGAGTGCGACCAGTAAATTAAGAGAGAGACCTTCACAATTACGACTATAAAACCTATAGGGTTCCCTATAGGACCTGTAGGGTTCGCTATAGGACCTTTAGGATTCTCTAAAGGACCTGTAGGATTCCCTATAAGGCCTATAGGGTTCCCTATAGTGCCTATACGGAACCCTATAGGACTCATAGGACCTATAGGGTTCCTTATAGGTCTCATACGGAATCCTATAGGCCTATAGGGTTCGGTTTGAAGTTCTCCTCTAAGCCACTAGATGGAAGTATTGGGTTCGCACATTTCTCAAAGGGCACAAAAGTGCCCTCCCCTTACCCAATGAATCATCTCTCACAAGAGAGTTTTGTACGTCCCCATGAAGAAATATGCCCTTATTCCATTTGAAAACCACGTACGAAACTAAGTATACACTATCCAAAAGGAGTTTCAGTAAAGAGACGTGCTCGCAGGTTCTGTCTTCTATTTCCTTAGGTCGAGAGGGATACTACTTCTTTCTACCGAAGGAAGTAGACGTGCAATCCAGCGAGACATGGGCAGCAGGGTCATAAATTATGCAGAGCATTACTGGTATTAATAATGCATGTGTTCCTATCATGGAAAAGCCCCTAATCGGTTTTTATTTTAAATCGAAATGATTATTAACCATTATTAACGCCGGTCTTAAAGGATCCTATAGGTTTTTCGTGTTTCAAAAACCTATAGGAAAGTCTATAGGTTTCCTATAAGAAATATCTATAGGTTTCCTATAGGACATTTCCCTAAGCGGGTTGAAGTCAGACTTTTTAAAGGATCCTATAGGTTTTTCTTGTTTCAAAAACCTATAGGAAAGTCTATAGGTTTCCTATAAGAAATATCTATAGGTTTCCTATAGGACATTTCCCTAAGCGGGTTGAAGTCAGACTTATTTGCCATATAATGCGTTTGAGTTCCAGGGCCATATATACAGGTATGTGGGTAGGGAAAACGTATGTGTTGCACGATTGCTTCTCTCTAGTGGACATAATTCTTTCGCAAACACTAATCAAATGAAAATGAGGAGCATAAGAAAAATGTCACCTTTTGAAGATCACTGTGCCTAATAGAAAAAGAAACCCTTTTGTTGCATGCTATATTCTCGCATGCCTCCAATATCGTGTGAACCTCAGGCAGATATATGATTTTCTTTGACGTTTCTTTGGCAGCTCCGGTGCAGTAGTAAACTTCGATTCCATGGTAACATGCATCATGGTTCTCGCTGGTTTGACCAGGAGACGGAAATTTAGGCACGAGGACAATAGAGCCCAACATTCTCCGAATTCTTGTTCGCAAGGTTGTCATGTTGCCATTTGTTGTCTTAGTATTCAACTTGAGGCTTGCCGAAAGTGTGTGATTTGTCCTCTCCTCGGTTTGCCATTTTCTTCTCCCGATTAACGAGGCGCTTGCCAGTGAGGCAATTGTACCTCCGAGTATGTCACCCATAACATTTTGCGCATTCATTTTTATTGAAGTCATTCTAGTTTACCCTCCAAACAAGGCCCTTGTAAGTCCAACGCCACTTTCCACTAAAACTGGGCTTGTCCACAATGTTCGATTTTACTGGAAAGCAAAAGTGTTTACCTCATTCCTGATAAAATTCCCAGTCGATGGATAAAACTCGGAATACACTCGCTGGAGTGGAAACATCTGCTTTCACATCCTCACAGATGTTCGGGGCAAAACTAGACTTGGAGAGAGAGGAACTACTGCGCATCTCATGTGGCCGATTAATCTCCATTTATTTTGACGGTTTTATTAGAGAGAGAGCGCAGTTGGTGTTCATGACTAGCAGGAAAAACGCATCAGAGAGGCAAACAAGCTATTTCCTTGCAAAGACTATTTCGTATTCGTGAGGTAACAGATATTATAACCAATGCTTTTTTAAATCATATAATTAGCTATACTGACCCAACTCAAATTATTAGACTCAAGAAAGAAAAATTAGACAAGTTAATTGAACCAGTGCGCAAATTTCCTCAATTTTGGTTGGTGGTATATCCCTTGCTTTCTCAAGCAGCCTAAAATACGAAATTCATTAGAAATAATTAAAATAATGAAGTTCATTTAGCTCAATGACCGCATTCCCAATCAAATGAAAACGTGCTTTATTGAAAAATTGTACACTAAAGTATATCAAAATGGTAAAATAGTCTGGAGACTACACTTGCCATGCGTGAATGTGTCCTAGACAGCTGTTCCTTGACATTTGCCCAGCTGTTGGGGTACAATATATTTTTTTTTAACTCTGATTCAACAATTGCTGTTTTTTTTTCTCCTCCTTTCCAATCTGATCCAGATTTATTGCGAAGTAAACAAAAATAACAGGAAGCATGAAAAAACGATCAAGATTATCCGATTAATTTTGAAGATTGGCATCAGAAAGCGATGACAAAGAACCAAAGAGGGATTACGGGCAACCCTGCTGGAATTTTGCGCCGGTATCAATTCAGACCAATGCGCCCATCTTGTCTCCAGTATGCCTAACTGGAAGCCGTGGAAGAGGTGAAGTCACGATGTATTACTGGCGATGCCCGAACTATTTTGGAACGTGTGACGTTATTTTGAGAGTTAATAACTCTTTATCTGTATGTAATATCGCGATTTGCTTTGGTCTGCAATTAGGCCACACATCGAAGTTGTCGAACGCATTGAGGTTCTTTGATTACTACTGTCCAGTTATTTGTGAAATGAAAAATAAAAAGAGTTGGGAGAGAAAATCAACCTGCCCGAATCATTTTGGAAGTGGGTGGTATTTCCTGACCTATAGTGTTATATTTGGTTCAAAAGTTGGGTCTAAACAGGCCCAGGGATATGGCTTCAGCTCGACCATTGTGACATTTCTTGCATGACCCGAATCTGGCTTCCACACTGGGCCCATGTAATTTGCCAGGCATTTGCCTTACTTCGTTTATTCATAGTTTGCTACCTGGGTATGTTATCATGGTACACATAGGGTGCTTTCGAAAGATAACAGTTGGGAAGAGGGATATCAACAAAAGAGCCACCAGACTGCAACCACAGCGCCGCCTGTTACTTGTTATAT
>CAJPEV010004215.1:0-23943 GCA_905338385.1 Darwinula stevensoni | reverse complement strand
ATGGAATCTTTGATCCGACCCTATTGACTTCCCTGATGCAAAACGGTAATGACGGGAGTCAATTAAACTGGGATTTTATGACGCAAGATTCATGCCATAATATTTTCCAATTCGAAAAATCGCTTCATAAAGGTACGTGGATATTGCAAATCATCGTGCAACCGATAATTCAACGTTAATTCACTGAGTACTGTACTTATGTAAATCGATGATAACCTGAGGTTAATTCAAATGAAATTATGGTTATATAAGAAATAATATATTGCGCCAGGCTGCGCCAGGCTTGCGCCTCCGGTAAAACTTACCTTTTTTGTACTACTTCGGCGGATTTTGGTCATTTGTCCGAAATCCGTCTGGATTTTGGGCAAAGTGCTCGGCTCATGCAGAAGGCTTTCCCCTCCATCCAGATGGATTTCGGACAATTGCCCGAAAACAAGTTTGAGCAAGGGGGCCCCTTCCCCTCATCGCATACAGTCGGAATTCGGACAATTGTCCGAAGCTCAGCTCGAATGAGAACCTCCAGTATTTCGGGGATTGGTCCAAATGGCAATTGAAGAATTTTAGCTTTTCAATTTTTTCTTTTCTTTTCAATTTTAGCTGGGAATTGAGACAAAGACATAAATCCACTTTCTACAGGATTGATCGGTGGTCTGTTCCACAACCTATTAAGGTTCCATGGAAGAAAGATGGCCATGAAAGTCATTAGTGAAAACGATATGAAAAACACGGCCATTTTGTCGTATAACATTGAACCATTTTACACAATACATGGCATTGTGCTCGGCAAAAAGAGCTTGAGACTTGCATATTTGAATGCATTCATTATGAAAAATCGCAGGGAAGTCCATTATGAATAATCACAGTTAGAGCATTGTGCCGAAACACGCGGCAAAAGTTCCATTGAAAGTTTGATACATTTGAAAATGATCCGAAAACATAAAATAAATCAGTCTAAATTACGTTGACAGAAAGCGAAGTCGACAGCGGGACGCGATCGGATCAGTCCGTCCTCGTCTACATTCTATGTAAGGAGAATTACGTTGATTTCCGTGGCGCAGAGTCAAGTCTTTCTCGCGAAGGTCCTTGTGACATGCTGCACATATTACAGGAGTTTGGGCATCTCTTCCTCCCTCATTTCGTGAGCACCTCTGAAGGTAGGAATACCGCAAGAGTGCCTCTTCTTACCTCCATTCATCACGATTTCCGTGTCCCGATGACTCTTGGTTGAAAATGAAGCAGTAGAATGAGAGGAAGAGTATGCTCTTCCTAAGATCATGGCAGGCTGTAGATGTGCTATCGAAAAATGCACATAGATGAGAATGTCCAGGATTCCAATCCCTTCATAATCGAATTCGAAGATTGGATCATGTTGGCAGACCAAGGGAACGTTTTACAAAACAGCTTACAGTTTTTCCCAATTGCTTACGTCCGTTTCTCGAAACTATACTTCCGTTTTCAAACTATTTGAAAAAAATCCCAAAACTATGCAAACTTTTCACAAAACTTAACAGCCTTTTACTTAAAATTGCTAACGTACGAAAAGCGAAACATGAAGTGCGATTTTCAGATATTTACGTACGTTTTTCGAAACCTAACGTAGGGAAAAGGATAAGAAGACCGATTCGACGAGTGCGGACGATGGATGGACGGCTGACGACAGCAATCTCTATCCTCCAAATTCCTTTCTAACCAATCTCAGAGGTTCTCGTCGTCCATAGTTGTCAGAGCTGAATGCTCCCTCCCGTTGAACGTTGAAATAATTTCTTACGTCGACACAGCAATGTAGTTCGCAGACAATAATGCTGACTGTTATTCAGAAAAATCCAGAATACCTGATCCTGAGTATTTACTTACGATTAATTTCTGTTACAACATAATCAGCTAAAAAGGTTTGGAAAGAGAGAAAAGAGAGAATGTCATTTTATGGTTATTTTTGTTTGTCATAAGTAACAAAATAGTTATGGCCTTGGGACCCATTTTTGTTCGTAGATATGTGTGTTCACTGGGAAAATCTCATGTTTTGATCTCCAAATCTTGCCAACTTATGCTCGTTCTATTGGCTCGTTGAGGGGTTTTCGCCCGGATACAACGCCCTGCACCCTTTTGAATGACGGCACAAGTCAAGTGACTTCTCAAAATAACAGTCTGACCTTACTAGGGTGTGGGGAGATAGTATTGGGCTCGACCGACAGAAACCGTGATCTGTTGTGGAGCAGAACTGTACAATTTCCCGTTCAACGAAGGCGAGAGGGGAAGAATGGGAGGGGGAGGAGGGGTTCTTGTGATTTCAAGCGGCACCTCGTCCATATATCTCACGCGAAATAATCTCAATGGGCGGTTTCATGATTTTTACAGGAAGAAATCTATGTTGGTTTGATCCTGGTTGGTGACTGTTGAAACACCCGCCGTATACACATCCACCCAACAACCGAGCCTAGATTGTATAAATTGTCAGAGTAGAAGTTGAGGACAAGAGGATAAGTCCTCATTGTATGATCCGCAAAATATTTTTTGAACAACAAATATCACGGAGAAACGACGTCAGTGTTTTGGCACGAGCACGTCATCGGCCAAATATAGCGCCATCTATTATATTTCAAATTGTCATACGGCATACGTGCCAAACGTCCTTCACCGAAACATATTTTCCAATAGAACACAATACTGGTGTCCTTTAGAACGAATTTAAGGCACTCGCGTCAAAACTTAACGTCCTTGCCTCAAAAAGTAACGTACGCTCCATTGTTTGACATTTTGGAGGTTCTGGTCAATTTCACCAGGTACGGCTGACAGGGCAGGCATCGATCCGCGAGACTCTTCGCCTTCCCATTCACAGTAATGGATCGTCCAGAGAGTTTTGCAGAAGGTGCCTTAAGTTTTGACTCCAGGTACGTTAGAAATTGAACACAGGACGTTCTGTTTCGACTTTTGGGGAACGGAAATCGAATCTCGACGAAAGTTCGTACGGTTTTGGCATGGGTACGTTAAGTTTTGAAAGTCATCATTCATCGAGAAATCGCAGATACATATGAGGGCATCGTGCATTACCCTAGTCTGGCCTATAGTTGCGAGAAGCTCACATAGTTTTTTCGATCCCGTACGTCCAACACGGAGTCTCAATGGTGATTGAAGCGTATCATGAATATACTTGTAATATTAAGCTCGAAAAAAATGAGAAACCCATGTCTGGACTCTAGAAGTCTTCGTGACCCTACGAAAAGAAGTTTCTTCGATGTGAAGCCTAAGAATTTTTACCTAACACTATCAATTGCGTCTATTGGGGCTAACAATTCGTTATAGTGGATTTCTTTTCATTTCCATACTAGAAGCAGTGACATACACGTGTATATTATATCCTCATGGTTCAGAAGAGTTGGAGTTTTCCCCTCAGTCACACGTGATCGTCTTTTTATTTTCTTTCTGTATGATACATAAGCGAGAAATCTATGATAAGAAGGAATACTAAAGGTACCGAACCATGCATTTTATCGCATGACGTTAATATGAGTTTTAAAAATAAGAGAAACCGGTTGAAGGGACTTTTTCTGCTTCTATTTCGGCCTCCTAAAGAGATGTTGTAACCGGAATGCATACTAAGATTAGGGGAATCGTCAGGAGAATTATTTTCACGGTTTCTTGTTCGCTGTCCATAGACGTTCCTTATCTCGTACGTTAGAATATTGAAGAGCGTACGTTGATTTTGATAAAGGGACGTACTTTTGACTATCGGACGCATGGATGTGAGAAAAGAACGCAGAGTTTTGGGGATCGTACGTTAAGTTTGAAAGTTTTTAAGTTTGAAATTGTCAATCAAGATATGAAATAGGGCTCTAGCAATTGCTAAAAACTGTAATATAATTTCGCTTTCGAGGAACAAGAGCAAAGCATTTATGAGAATATTTCCAGAAGAATTATGAAAATTATCTCAAAGTTAAAAATCACATTTTCCATTGTTCCGGGAGAGAAAATGATGTCACAGACCTTGAAGTAGCGGTGTTGAGCCTCTGAAATCCCATGTCCCATATCTAATTCATGATGCAATGCCCGCTTGAGGGAAAGGATCTTAAATGCTTGAATGGAATCGATAATCCATTGATATTGGTCTTTATCTTCTGTTCAAAAAGTCCCAAGATCTTCGAAGTCATTTTCTTACTCCGTTCTCTCTCCGTCTTCAGTACAAGGGCATTCCACGCCATCGGTTTCGTGGACTCCGAGGCACGGGAATAGCACCTCCCTAGATCATTGAATTTTCGGACCTATGAATTAAGGGATGTGAAATTCCCCAGGACCAGAATGGAAGAGCATCTATCATAAACCCTGTGCTGCTCTCAGGCTTTTCCTCCCGGATCTCCTGCCCGAATACGATTCTGTGATTTACTAAGACACCTACATTGTCTTCTTGGCGCCTTTAGAAGAACTCTGGGCGCAATTTGAAAACATGAGTCCGTGGTCCTTCATCGGTGCTACTAAGGAACTGGAGGATTTTGAAGAATAGTCATTACACAGAACCGACTACTACCTTTCGGTCCTACGGTCCTACTGGCATCAATGCGAGCATCTTGTTGAACCTTACCCGAATGAGATCACTGAGACATGCTTGGTCATCGGAAAGAAGCTCCATATATGAAGCATTTAAGGGACCGTTGACTTTAGGCAAGCAAGACATCCGCAATATCAACTTCAATTGACATCCCCATAATATCACCATCATCCCGTGCAGATTCAACTACAGAGTGGATCACTGTCTCCTGAGAAAGGCTTGTATCTCATCGAAGGACGAATGCTGGCACGTGAACTTATGCGAATCGGCGGAGAGGGCGTGGCTGTTGTTCATGGTGCTCGAGGTGCCTTCCATGACATCAACGATTCACCATTCACTGTAGTTGTGGACTGGATGTGGCAATTGAAGAAAGTCGAGAACATGAGAGCCTTAGTGCAAGACTTGATGGGGAGGCTGGAAGTGGGCATGTGATTCATATTTTCCTCAAACCTTTTCCTCCTTCCTGGTTAACGGAAAATTTTCTAATTCAACTGGAGAATACTGGGTGCGGATGATATACAGGGTGGCCCAAAAGTAGGTATACAGTAGTTTAGTTTTTATTTTATTTTATTTTTCTTTACAGATATTGTGAATGATGGCAGCGAACTTGAGTCAAGAACAAAGAAAGTGGATCTAAAGCAGTACTGGAAGACTGAAAATGTTAAACAAATGTAAATGCAATAAACAATGTAATAAAATGTAAATAAACTATACTGTATACCTACTTTTGGGCCACCCTGTATTTAGGAATGTTTATCTTAATGGCGGTAAAATCTGCTGCTGTGTATGTCCAAATAGGTATCCCTCTGTTATTTTTGCTATTACGTTCTGAAATTTCCCTTTGTTGGTTTAGAAAACGTGATCTAACCCTTTAATGCAGGGTTTAGCGGATCTGTTTTGTTCCGAACTAATAATATTAGTACTGTTAGGGAAAAAATAAAATGTGCCAGCCCTCAGCTGACAAATTTTTAATATATAATTTTTTCCATTTTACCCGTACTTTGGAAAAGTTAAATGATTGAAGCATGTTTCTTCCATATTTTGTTGGAAAAATCAGGCGGTTTCATTTAGGTCCTAGAACACTAGAAAAGTCTTATACGAGTAATATGAATCTCATGATCACCTTCAGTCGTTCCCCTTTCTCCCTTCAACAAGAAATTTATTTATTACGTGAATTCCAATCAGCACATCTCCAAATGTTTCTGGGCATTTCATTTTTTTTTCGGTTCTGTTGAACTCGCCGTTTCGAGTAAGCAATATGGGCTCATTCTCGAGTCCAAGGAATATGATTTCGAGGGGATTACAAGGCATGGCGAGGATTTGCTGAGAATGCCGAGATTCAATATTTTCCTCCATCTAGCATGGTTCTGCGTTCCAAATGGATAGCCACTGTCTCGTTTCAAGAAATTGCAACCTGATTGCAAAAAAATTTAATTTCTCTTTGCGCACAACATAATCGCGAACTTGATAGTCACAAATAATTAATATAAAAATACTCAAATCAGGAGTCCTTTTGTAGTTCATCTGGGCATCCAGAGCTTCTTGAAAGAGACCAGGAGCAGCACCTGTTCCAGGTTTAGAGATGAAATATATATGTAATCTTGAACAATTTCTAACGTTAGTAATATTTATTGTGCTTCTTTCATGCAAGAATATCTGGAGGAAACCCTACAGATGCAGGTTTTACATTTAAATTTATTGAAAATTGAACGAATTTAATTATGTAATTGATGCAGTATTATATAGTTCATATTCCACCGAAAGCCGGGAACCATAGAAGCCGGCACGAGAAGGCATTGGAAAACCCGGGATCTCATTCATCATTAGCTTGTTTTGTTTTCACAAGCGGAAAGTCAATGATGCCGGAAAATGTCGGGAGGGAGCTCTCTGCGAAAAAGACCAGCAGGGCTTCTCCCCGTTTCCTTATCATCGTTTTGCATTCCATTGAGGGATTCTGGGGTACAGTTTCCAGCAGTCAGCATTGGAAGTGGAAATGCTGTAATAAGGGGTCGATAAATGAATAAAATAAAGAAAAAAAAATTTAGCAGTCAAATTCAATTGCGCACAAAGGTTATCCTGACGGATTGGGATTGCACTGTCGGTATTGCTGCGTTCTTGATTTTGGTATCCCGCAGTCCTCACGTGAGTATCTTTGTGAGGACGCTTAAAAGGGAACATTATTTCCAGCATTCTTCAATGTTTCCTTGCGGGAGATTCAACGTTAAATGAGCCAGTGGTGAAAATTCATAATAATCCTAAAGTAATATGACAAGCTCAATGAAAAGAGCGAAGAAAGGAAATCGACTCGATTGACTTGGGCTAGCATGACTTTCATGTAACGCTAAACAGTGTAGATCCATTCATTCCCCAAGCCCTTCAGATTTTGGCGATTCCCCTACATGTGATGCAGCCAATACTTCATCAGTATTAATTGTTTGCGTGGAGTACAAGATTCATCTGCCTTTCAGGTCCTTCCAGTTAATCGAAATATAGATTCCTATCTCATCAAACTGTGATTCTGGCCAAATTGTAGCATTGCAGCCGATGCTTGCCTGCCTCTCAGCAATATTTGTCATGTTATAATTTAATGTTGCTATTTTTCTGGAGCAGGAATGATTCTCACTCTCAAGAATGCTGTTCTCTTCTCAAGAAGGCTGTTATGAATTTTCTAATCTAGAAGAATAATTTTCCTTTTTGGATCTTGCAGAGATCTTCTTGTCAATAATACAGTATCCTCTCAACCGACAAAAGATCTGCTGAGAAACCGACTCCTTCAAAGTTAGAAAGAAAATTCATCACAGCATTCGTTTCAGTTTGAATATCCCTTCAGCATACCCCTTGGTAGCACATTGAAAAAAATGCATAGAAGCTTTCTACCATCGACAAATGTGTTGAACATTTTCATACATCATCAAAGACATCTGTCTTTCTATGAAAAAAAAAAATGAATGGTGAATTACAACTTAAAGTTACTCAGGTAAAAAACTTTTTGAACGCCCCTCGTACATCTGGTTTGAGGGAATTTGAGGCCAAAAACGAAATAATGAATCTAGAATGAAAAATATTGGGAAATTTTCTATTTAAATCTTTCACGCGCTCGTACTCCTACGTACATATGAAGGATGGGACTCACGGCATAGAGAAGAACGAATGCAAGAGGAAGGATGTATAGGGGAAGGGGTTCAAAGACGAACCCTCCACCCCATAGTGGTCCGATAACGATTCCGATTGAGTTGCAAGCCCGACGGACACCATGAAGGAGTCCCTGAGCCCGTCGATCGACGAGCTTCGTGATCAGGCACATGGTGCACACGCACACGGCTGGTACTCCCGCGAACATGACCATGCAGCCCGCGACGAAATACGGCAGGAGATCCGGCGTATCTGCGTGCAGATCAAGTTTATGCAATAGAGTCTGTGATTCGATTGTATATCATTTTATAATTTGCTCATGTAGTGTATATTTTGAGAAAGTCACGTTTTTTGCGTATTCATGCCTATGATAGAGCATTTATATATTTTCACGTGTTGTCTTATTGAGAACATTGAAATTACCTCATGAAGTACAATCCTCCTGTCATCCTACATTTTTCTCTCCGTTTCCCATCTCTAGCCCTCCACTTTCCATCTCATGCCTTAGAACCCTCAAAAGTCTCATTTCGTCCCTGAGCATGGATCCTTCTCTGCAATTTTTTTCACATGCAAATTCATTCGTGTAAACTTCCTATTCCTCGCAGCATCTCTGGCTTAATCCCTGTTTGTTCTGACGGTCCGATCAAAAATGCATGTCTGAGTTTCACCAGGTATACATTCTGAAGTTGAGAAAGAAAAGGAGCAACATCTTACCGTGTTACATCATGCCCTTATGTGTCTCCGTGAAAAACAGACCTGGGAGGAGATAGAGGCCTAGGAGAAGGTTATGGACGAGGGCATAGACGATGACAGCAGAACCACAGAGGATCATGCTTCGATCCTGGATTCGCCATTTGGACAACAAGATGACCATGACGTAGACGACGAGGCTCTCTCCGCCAGTCGCCATGTACAGGTAACTGTTCTCTCGATTTCCCAGCCCGAAGTCGGTCTGCATCACTGGTGGGATGATCGTCTGCGAACGAACAGCTAAATGAACTCAGCTGGTTCTTAAAATTGTGCTGAAGTGGTATATCCATCATGTTACCTCGATGAGAGTCTGACAGAGATAGGCCGTCATCTGCGAGAGCAGTAGGGCAATTACCGAGACTTTCAGGAACTCTATCAACATACGCAACATGCAAACAGATATGAACAAATATTTTCTCGCTTTCGCATCATAACATTATCATGTGTATAGGATTTCCTAGACTGTACCTCGTCGATAAATCTCTCGGGCATTCAAAGGTGGTTCGTCCAACTTGGCGCCATCTAGCGCTGTCGATGGCATTTGGGTTCTCTTAACCTCTTCTCCCTCTTCTGCTCGCAAAAATATGAAATAAATGGGAAAAAAGTTCCGGAAGTTCTCTTTGGATTCCGTTGTATGTTACATCTATTAGGTTTTTTTTTATTAGCTGAGAGGAAGAGTGAAAAAGGATGAAAGGGAAAGACCGGTCTTGGAATTGGGAGACGAAAATGATTTTTGTAGAAGTTTCTTTTCCAGTTCTTCTCCGAGTGAAGTTCTGGAGTCGCATGCACCATAAGAAGATTCGGCCTCCCTCGCCTTCCGCCTCTTCTTCTCCTCCTCCCATTGGAACTCCTCGGACAAATTGAAGTAGAAGAAGAAAAACACGAACTCGAAGATGATGCAGATTACTGCCATTAAGATTCCAGGGAAATTCTCTTCCGTCACTCGGATCCCTCCCAATTGGAAATTTATATTCTGCAAATAACGAAGGCAATGTGCACAAGGAAAGGCCGTGGAAACACATCACATATTATGCATGACAGTCCAACGTTTCAGAAGAATTTCACGAAAGATGTTGGCTCAAAAAAAGTAATTCTAGTGTCCAATCTGGATAAATTTGCATTAGGCTATGGCCATGGTCCATGGAATCCAAGTTATGGATAACTATATGATGGGACTTACGGCAATAGCGAGATTGTAGGCGGGAGCGAAGCTGATGCTCAACTGCCTCAAGGCAAACATGCAAGTCAAAACGGAAGTCCTCTCTTCAGCCGTCGTCGATCGGCTCACTTCGGCGTACATAACTGTATTCAGTCCCGCTCCGATTCCTAAGGGGGAAAAAGTGGATAGGTAGGACGGCGACGTTGCGGATACAATGTTGGGATTGGATGAACTTGGTACCCGAGATAAATCGGCCGAGGAGGAGGATCCAAGGGAAGAACCCGATGAAGTAGAAGAGATTCCCAGCGATCTGGAAGAGGTTCATGAGGAGGGCGATCTTCCTCACGTCCCCGCTCCGATCCGTCCAGTATCCCACCAGCATCCCCGAGAAGAGAGACGCCAAGCTGAATGCTATGATGGAGCAAACTCTTTGAACTGTTCTGTTCTCGATTATTTATTTGCATATGACGAATTCGGTTGCTCACAGGAGGTGACGAGACCAAGATATGCCTCGTTGGTGACACCCAGTTGTTGCAAGTACCTCCATATTGACGGTAGGATTATCGCTGGTGGAATGGAAAAATATGTATGGAAAGTTTAAAAACTTCGCGCCAAAAAACTTTTGGTGCGACAGAAAATATGAATACTTTGAGATCACACCTCCGAAAAAGAAGAAAACAACATTTCTTGGTGTAACAATCCCCTATAAAGGCATAAATCTTCTGCAGACAGAGATTCACCCAATAAACGAAAATTCAAACCACGGAGAAGCCCACCGTGCCGAAGCACCTTGGAGTCCTCATTTTTTAAATATTATCTGCTTGGCTTGAACAGAGTCAATTTTCAACCAAGCCCTCACCGTTTTTATATATAGTTCCATCCAGATATACAGACCGGTTGACATGGGCCTGTCGACGTGGACGACATGAACACTGTCATACGAGTATAAGAGCCCACAGTGATTGGCAATTATTTGATAGATGATGTTAACCATCAGGAATCGGTCTTGGTTCCTATCTCTGATTCTACGGCATCTAATGTATGCCTCCATCTCATTGGAATTCCCTCTTCAGAGATTACCCAAGGACAATCTTTCCATCCGGGAAGCCGAAGCAACTCGTAACATCGGCGCAAGATGATTCCGTGAAACTCTAAACAATACGATACGACAATAAGGTCATGAACATAATTTTAAAGGATTTCAACGCTATGGGGGTCGCGAAGAAACTTCAAGTTAGTGCTGGACGATATTGCATCAGAAAATATGCAACTTGATACACGCAACTCATCGTTGCAAACATAAATTGCCCATTGCCCCTGATTGGAGGCATTCAAAGCTGGCTCCCTTTTCCCAAGCTCGTTCAGAATTTCAGCCTATCAACTGTCTCGCAAAAGCGGAAAACCGCAACCCCATGAAAAATGTTTGGATGCGCATGGCCATTATATGTACTGCAAGTTACAGTCAGACCGTAACCATGCACATGGGTCAAGTATTCGAGCCTTCTCCAGAAGAGAGTCCTGCATTTCCGCAATCCCATAGAGTTCATGTTCGAACAAATGAAAGATTGTACTCGCGAAAGCGACTGCATTGATTACTTCGATGAGATTTGGAAGAGTGACATCGATTAGAAAATGCCGGTCTCTCACCATTTTAAAGCATATGAAGCTCTTTTTTTTACAATTATTGGGAAAGAAAGCTGCTCAAGATATATGGAAGGAACTGCATAGCCTCATCAACTATGTATCATTAGAAATACCATACCTTAACATACGGATCTGAAATTTGACTTCAATTTGGCCAATGATAGACATATTCAGGGATACCACGCTGCATGATATCGCTGAAACTCACCGAACTCAGTTCCGCCGATGAAGTTGGATGCAAAGGATATGGCAAAGGTGATGTAACGTTTCTTCCTGAAGGGAAGATCCCTGAAGCACCACGACATCATGGACTACTTAATCCCCCAAGACTGACGAGCGAGATGGGAGGGGGCGATCTGTTTATACTGCCTGTAACTGTGTCACGCGACTGCTCTTTCTACTCGAAGGCACACAAGGTCGTCCAAATGGGGGCTCTCATAGAAAAAAAGAGCTTAAGTACAGTACAGTCCAGTATTGCATATCTTGGGAAGGGGAGGGGAGGAGGGGGAAGACAGACACTGAGACAATGAAAAGTACGATGCAAAGGAAAACATTGAATTACACTTCTTATAACTGAAAGATGAATACTAATATGTGATTTAGTGTCACAGCAAAGCTAGATCATCATTACAATGTGAGAAAAAAGTCTCAGGAAGAATCGTCTCTCAATTACATTATGTCCTAGAGCCAGCGTTTGAAAGCCTCAATTACATTATAAGTCTTAAATGTTTTTCATGAAAATCCCTATGCTTACGTTTTCCCTGATGGCTCTGGTTCGGATGTTTATACCTTCCATTCTGCTGTGTAATCTCGCAAAATAACTTGGATTTGTGACTAAAGGTGACGAATTCTATAGAATTTCTTCTTCCGGGTCCATGAAAATGAGTCAAACTCGGTGTTCCCGTCTTATCCCTTGACTTTTTCAGGTCCAATTACCTCGATTTCCGGGTAAAGCTTTGAGAATAAAAAATAATCAGAACAAATTATTTTGAGAACAAAATATAATATATTTTGAAAAAATATCACAAATCTTCATTGAGTACTCATGAGGTTACTTTTACCGCTCTTTTAAATCTCCACGTGTTCAGCCAGACACGCACGGATTCCCGGCGAGAAGCATAAAAAAATCCTTCAAGAGGATAAAAGAGACCAGGAAGGAGGAAAGGCTTTGAGGAAGATCTCAGACACATGTCCACTCTCGCTTTCTTTGGCAGCTTGGAGTCTTCTGGCCAAGTCTTGCACCAAGGCTCTCATGTCATCCTCTTTCCTCGACTGCCACATCCAAAGCGCTGCTGCTCTGAATGGCGTGTCGTCGTCGATATGGAAGGCTTCTCGAGAACCGTGAATCACGGCCACGCCGTCCCTTTCTGCCGATTCACAAATATTCACTTTCCTGCACTCGTTCTTCGATTTGGAAGAGCACAATTTCATCCGGAGGCAATGGTCTTCCCTGTAGTTGAATCGGCATGGGATGGTTGTGATATTTTGCGGATGACGATGGAAGTAGATATTGAGGATATCTTGGTCCCCGGCTGTCAACTGTCCCTTGTAAGTCTCGTAGATAGAGCGGATTTCAGAATACCAAGAGTTACCCAAGGACCTCATTCGGGCGAGGTTCATCAACAAGACGCCCGAATTGATGCCCGAAAGCCCGTAGAATGGAAATGGTGTCTCCGAATTTTTGTAGTGGCCCACTTCGAAATCCTCTAATTCCTTCACAGCACCAACGAACGACCAGGGACCCATGGTGTCGATATGGGCCCAGAGTTCCTCCAGAGGTGCCAAAAACACGATGTCTGTATCCAAGTAGATGACGGAGTCGTATTCTGGCAGAAGATCAGGGAGAAAGAGTCTCACTGAGGAGCACGGCTTGAAGATATTCCGCAAATCTTCGGCTCCATTGGGGTATTTTATGTCCCGTAGTTCATAAGTCCCAAACGTCATGTATATAGGGAGATATTTCTCTAAATATCCCTTGGTCGTTGAATCTACGAATCCTATGACGTGGAATGGTCGATTAGAGAAGACGGAGAGGGATCGGAGTAAGGAAAGGACCTCGAAAAGCTTCACTTCCTTCGAGAAGATGCAGAAGGCAAAGACGACGACCATGGTTCTATCGTCCTCCACGCATTTCGAGCCTTCCCTTTCGAGAGGGCATTCCATCGAAGATTGAGCTCGTAGGACGGGGACTCGAAGAAGGAGAATCAGCAAGGGGACGGTCCGCCACCCCATTTCCTGCTACAGTATTAGAAAAAGGTGCACGCGAGTTCAATATGCAGCAAAGGTTTTATGGATGAGAAATGCTTAAGTTGGTAAATAATCTCTCAAGTCATCACGTTCCAATGCCTTCTTTCTCAAATTTTTGGCGGTGTGATCCAAAACGATCCTTGGTTTCGCATGGAAAGGTTTTACCTAGTTAATGTAGACCTAACGTTTCCATTTAAGATATTCAGAAACTTATCGTGTGCGATATTTAAAGGTTAAAGCATGACATTTTTGAGAAATCTATAATCCTTAATTCAAATTCCATGAGAGCTGGAATCCCATGCTAGACGGAAAAGAAATCATAATTCTCATTTTTGCTTCCAGTTGTACTAAAATTAAATATAATGTGTTTGCTTGTCAGTATCGCGCACGGCTACCTATAAATTAATGAGAATCACTTGAAAACCTTTGAAGGATATCCATCGTATCCGTGCATACCGGGAATAGGCGCTCTGAGTATCGACTGCATGTGGAGGCGGCTGAAGTGTTGCCATCGCATAAGCTCCTTCGAAATTTCCAATTGTAATCTTTCTACTCCTTTGTTTCAGGACCTGATGGACAACGCATAGCGAGCACAGGTCACTGAGAAGTACATCCAGTGACTTCAGGCTATGCAGTCTCTTCCGAGATATATACCTCCCCCCTCTCCCCCGCATTTCTCGCTAGTAAGGACCGAGTTGTAACTAGTGACGCGCCTCTGAGTATATCATATTTTGTGAATGACTGTAAGCTAGCGTGACCGAATGCCTAGGTTTAACTGTCGAGATAGGTCATTTTTCGGCCCCAAGTGTGTGATGCTTGCAAAACAAAAGGTACTTATGGGATGCACAATTATTATTATGATGACGAAACCCATAGGCGTAGCTTGGATGGGAAAAGTGAGGGGGGGGGGAGAGAGGAACGGGAACTCCAGGACACAGTTCTCGTGCATTTCAAGTGTCTCTTCCTCTTAACTTTGTTGAAAAGGTACATGTCTCCCCCTGCGCCCTCTACGCTACGCCTCTGACGAAACTTATAGATACTTTCAGTGCAACGTTCAGCCGTAGACAAGTGAGATGGAAAAGGAGATAATGAGATTAAAAAGGCTATTATACGAATGTGTTATGAAGCGTCGCAAATAAGATTTTCCTATGTTATCTGTACAACTATTTTTTTTTAGGGGGCGGGGGGGGGCGTTGTTACTGGGATTAATGGTTTTTCTTTTACTGGTATTTCTATGCTGTTCATGCCCTGGACTCGTGGAGATAATGATGAAGGTAGTTTTCTTTACAATCTGGAGAGCAAAGTCTACAATCTACAATCTGGCTTTTCTATTGCAAAAAAAGCCAAGTTTTGTGATTCAAGCCAAGAAAAAGTCTCACATGAAATGGAGTACTGTATGTAGATCTGAGAAGAAAATCAACATAGAAACCGGCAAGAGTGGTCATACATGAACTGCGGCGGCCCTCCCCCCCCCTTTCCTTTCCTTCTGCCTCTCTTCTGCTCAGGGAAGAGGTGGGCCATGAACATGCTTTTACGAAAGCCGAATTCGGCCCTGCCTCACCTATGTTAAATCTAAATCTAAACTGAGTCTGCATGTTCATTCGCGCCAACTGCACTTAGGCCAGCGGTGAGAAAAATCTATGTTGGCGAGGTTTCAATTCATTTGCGTGGGTTCATGCTGAGAATGGAAGATTGAAAATTTTATAACCACCTCCTAGGAAACTAAAGATATATTCTCCACTCCCAGGACATGGGAACACGGGAGTATCAGAGTCGATGGGGGGGAGGGGGGCCAGGAATGTCTTCTTGCACCACGACAATGCGGCGCACACAAGGCGGCAAAGACTGTTTTGCTGCTGTTCATAGGCGCCTCTCACATCAATCTCATCCTGGATGTGCAACCCTATTCTTTAGATCTGGCCCCTTGTGATTTTTGGTGATTTCCAAGGATCAAGAAGAATTTGGGCAAAGAAGGAACCATTTGAAAATCGTGAAGAAGTCATCAGAGAAGTGAAAAGGGAGCTGCAAGAACTCAAGAACGAAGATTTTGAGGAATCTTTTCAAAACTGGTTGCAGCGGATGAAAAAATGCTTCGATGTTGGCGGCAATTATATTGAGAAATGTTGAATAAGCCCTTTCAAAAAAAAATTTGGCCTATCTTTATTCCTTCTGTAAAAGTCCGAATAATTTTGGATCATCCCTCTTATAGCTATTACAAGGGAGGGTTCGAGGTTTATGGTCGAATTTCGCTTTGAAGCTTTATTCTCAGTGGGATTGAAAATATTTCCCATCATGAATCTCAAACAGCTTCACGCCTTAGAAAGACAAGGCCGAAAATCGCCCACGAAGTGACAAGTTCAAAGTGTACTCACGTGTATACAGGGATACTTCACCAAGCATTCGCAATTACTATTGGAAAGTGGGAGACAACGACACACTCTTCTTATTTCCCCGTCGAAGTATTGCAGCACCGAAGCAGCGTTTCGAAGATAGGGGACACCATGCACGCAATGGTTAAATGTGATGCGGAGGGGGAGGTGGATGACCTCTGCGAATCCCCTCGGGGGCCTCCGAGGACTCACGAGGCAGTCGTATTTCTGGATATCTCTCATTTCCTTTGGCATCTTTCTCCTCTCGTCTTGCTTAATCTTTGGGTTCACACTATCCAGGCGTAATCACATTTACAGACTAGAATTCACCGAATAACAGTTTGCTGCTAGCGAGCAACTGCTTTACAGAATGGGCTTCGATACTTGGTATCTCTACGAATTCTTCTTTGAGGTCCTCAGAGAGATAAAAAAGAGATGAATATTGTCCTTCCTGCTTCGCAGCAATAGCCTGACTTAACCCTGGAGTCCTCCAGAAAGTCCGTTTGGTGTTACTGTTCTCTAAAACGATACGTCATGTTATACGTCCTCCTTTAGCAAAACGAGATCGATGGGGGTAGAACTTTTATAAATTCCTTTTTCTGGAGGGAGGCGTATTTTTCTCCCGCGCGAATTTGGAGAATAGGCTGTATAATTATTCTAAAATTTCAAATTCTTGGACTTACTGCTTACTTACTTACCTGACTGCATAAAAATGCTCACTACAAGTTATTTATAATAAATTTGTTCATTTTTCACGCTGAATCCTCTTCTCTTTGTACATTTTCGGGGGGGAGGGGATGGCACACGCGTTCTGCCTGGGCAACAGAAACCATCATCTAGCCCTATGGGTTTTTATCTTCCTCAGTAGTTGTCGACAATCGCTTCTATAAAACTGATTCGAAATGAACATTTGAAAGTACGCTTTTTGCACAAGTCGCATTGGTGTCACCATGCCTTCCAATGGGCACATTTATTGCATATATTCAGGTATAGTCAATGTACATACGGTATCATGATTCTGTGACGCATATTTTCGGGATTCCCGTGCATGAAAATCCCAATCCTTGAGATCGCCATTCGAGATTCCTTGTAGAACCCTATCTACTTCTTCGAGAAACGCTTCATAGTCCGACTTGCCATTGGATCCGTAGTCCTAAATGGCTCAAGCCAAGTCCCCAAACTCGCTCCTCCTAAGATGGATCGCAGCGACCCGTTCGCCGATAGGTTTCTATTCAATCATGTTGCAAGTTGACCAGGAAATACTGAGTGGGCCCACTCCCGCTTAGACAAACATTGATGGGTTGAATCCACTCCAGTAGAGGGTTCACCTATGGTAATGGGTGATGAAGAGCGTGCCTTTCCTCATGATTGATGTTAGGCCGACAACGCCATGTCGTCGATGACAAGCCTTTTCTTCCGTGAAGAATTGCGACCAACTGTTGGTAGTTACAATTTCCAATATCCCGAGTCCGTTCCCTGCGTCGCCCTTCGTTCCGTTCCTAGTCTGCCCTGAAAAGCCTAGCACCCCAGTTTTCATTGGAAGTGAATATGTTGAATACCTGTATTTGCAACTGAGGGAGTGAAGTCCAATAACCCTGATTTGGCAGAATTTCCATAAGGTTCATAGAAAAAGAGGTAGAGATTCCGTGGTTCGGCAGTAATGCAAGCAGGACGTGATGTGATGTGTAGTGAAATTTAAATGAACCTCTCGAATTAGGGAAGTGGCATAGGAATGTGAGATGAAAAAAAACAAAAACATTTTACATCAATCGATTTTTGTTTCCTGAATTCGTTTGGGAATTGGGAATGATTGGCAAAATCTCGCTCAGAATGAACCCAATTTGGAGGACAGAATCTTGGAGAGCGGCCGTGTTAAGTTATAGTGTGACATATCGGTATAGTGCAGCATCCTCAATTAGTTGTCCGGAATTCTATCAATATCGGGAGAACTGGGACCAATTGCATGAGGTGAATCGCGCTCGAAAACTTGGACGAGCTCGAATTCCGGTTTTTGCTTCCTTTCCTTGAGAGGTTTCCTTTGCAGTTCGGTAAGATGGAATAATAAGGAGCAGACATGTAGACATTAATTTCCTGGGTCATAAATCGAGTCATAAATCGTGCAACTACAAGCGATCTTTCAAAGGCACAGCGACCATCAAATACACATCGATGGTGAGTGAACAATTGCAGGACTTTTAGAGTGGTGAGCTCTTCTCGTCAAGATCCTTTCAGAGCGGTCATATTTGCGAAGATGTAGGTGTCGCTGTGGTTTTCGCTGAGGAGCTCGAACCCCTTCGACAGGAGAAAGTCCTTCAGCGGCACTTTTCCCTCGTCGTTCCACAAATACTCTACTTCGATCACCTGCAACAAAAAGGCATCAATCGTTATACGTCTGCCAGCATAGGTTTATAAATGTTTCAATTGGTTTCTGAGATCCTCACATGGAATTGGATACGATGAAAGGGGATCGTCATGAGAACTTTGAGTTCCACCCCCTCCACGTCCAGGCTGAAATAGTGCACGGTCTCCACGTTCAAGGCATCTAGAAGCGTGTGCAGTGGATAACACTTCACCAAGGCTGAATGGATCTTGGAGCCATTGAACATCCACTTTATCTTCCCGTTCACCTTGCTGATCCCACCTCCAACTGATGCCAAAGGGTCTTTTGGGTCGTATGGATACTCCATCACCTCCTGTGCATCTCCAAGATTGCATGAATGCAATATTAACCTCTCTCATCGTCCTACATCTTGCTTTAAAAAATATATTTAAAACTTCTGAGCAGCTTCCCCGGGGAAAATTTATAATTTACTTTTTCTTAACGTCTTGATTTGACGTAGAATGACCCGAAAAGAGGTTCGCCAAACATTACGCATGCCCAAACTCCAGGAGATCGATTATTGAATATTATTCACATATCAAAATAAAATTAGATTTCAATTCCTTTTTTAAGGTGCCGTTGCTGGGAATTTCAAGTGGTTCATTAACCTACAGTGGTCGTCAAAATTAATGTACCAGGGTTTTCTCGAAAGATAGGGAACGTACGCGGTTCAAACGTTTTGCTTAGGACAGCTGCCCATGAGTGCTGACCCGCCTAAAAAAATGGATGACTCTAGTTCGTTACATCCTAGTTACGCAACTGTTTTTCATCGGCGTGAGGAAAAATGCTACTTTCAATGAAGAATCGCTACGAGATTGATTTCATGTCGCTCGTCTCTTGCGCTCGAAGCTCTCTTCTGCGCCATCGCAAAGTACAAAAAGATCTCAAAGCCAGCGAAGGCCGGTTGGCTTAAAATACATCGAGAGACGGGAATGGTGGAGGGAAAAGAGTGATCGCTCGGACTGTGAAACACCTGGGTAAGGTGCATGCTTGGGGCTGCCTCTATGCTGGAGGGATTGGGAACATCTGCACCTTCACCCAGAACCTGGATGCGCATCTGCTGAAGACCATTTATGATGGAGTATCCCTCTTGCCTTCTGCAGCTGCTATGTTTCCCGAGTCAATGAACACTTGGGTGCTGCAGGAGGACAATGATCCAAAGCAAACCTCAAAGCAGGCGATCAACTGGAGGGTTGAGAATAGGGTGTTCCGTTAGGACTAGCTGTCGCAGTCTCCCGACCTCAACCCCATAGAGAATGTGTGGGCTTTTCTGAAGGTCAAAATGGCGCATCGGCACCCCAGAACGATCAAGACTTTAAGTGCAGTAATTAAGTAAGAGTGGTAGAATCTGAGTGAAGAATTCACCGAAAAATTGGCAGACTCGATGCCGGGCCAATTACGTGCTGTAGTCAAAGCGCAGGGCGATTATACTCTGTATTGAGATCAGGGTTCTGTATGTACTTTCTGTTGATATAGGTTTTCCTACATCTCTCGTTGAATAAGAGATAACCCTGGTACGTTAATTTTGCTACGTACTGTACATGGACCCACTCTGGCTGAATTTATGTGATGTATTCTACTTTCCAGAATTATTCTGCCTGAACATATTCTCATTTTGCTATCTTAATGTTCCAGGAATTTTCCAAAAGGGGACTGCATATCTGAAATATATTGAATGCCGAGGAATGCATATATAGATAGGTCGCAAAGAAGTAATTGCAGAAGAATGCGAAAACAATGGAAGGAACTGATCCGAATGGAATTGTCCTTTAGAAAGGGAGCAGATTTTGGCAGTTGACGGTTGTCAAGAAATACTTCAGCAGCTTTTCACATGTCAGCATTTGTCGTTGACGCATAGGTACACAGTGAACAGTGCCGAAAATGTCCATTGTTTATATTTGAGAAATTTCGATGAGAGTGAATGACAGGAATATCTGCTCACCAATGTATGACAACGCCCTAGTTCGTCTGGACGGTTTGAAATGAGGATGGGAGGAGCAGCCAGTTAAATGTCATTATACAATAATGTATGTACTTTCAGGCTCATGTATTCATGGCAGGTCATATGAGAGGATATCATCCCAATTCTCAAGTACAGAGAAAGACTATCACGATACCAACTTTCAAATGAGCTAAATAGGATTGCAGTATCGCGCATGGTTCCGTTTCCGAATGACTGGAGCAAGGAGCGACTTACATGCACCATTTTGTCTTCAGGTGAGAGGCAATTCGGAGCGAGCCAGGCATTCCTGCCCTGATCTTTCAACTTGATGAACATGTGAGGGTTGGGCTCCACCAACAGCCCCGTCCAACCGTAGGCATCCTCCAGGTAGCGCGTCTTGGAATAGAACTGGCCGTCCAAAGCTCCTGCTTCGACGAAGAACTTATTGTGTATGTCCTGCAGAATAACAATGATCGAAATTGAAGTGGAAAGGAACGATGAAGTAGGATTAAAAGAACAAGCAGATTGTTTGCGTAGGGTACAATAGCGCTCTTGGAGTAAAACTGCTCAAAATTATCGGTTAAAATTTGGTTTATGTAGAAAACTCTTGGGAGCTGAACTGCCTCGAAAGTCCTCATGCCCCAAGAATGGTTCGTAGAACGAGACGGGGAGTTAAGGTGGATTTATACTGAGCGGAAAACGGAAGCCAGCGGTTACCGTTAGCACAAAACGGAAGCTGCTGGCCAGAGGCGGACTCCGTCGACGGAAGGAGCGGAATTTCCGTTAAGGCTAAAAATAGTTGTCCGTCAGCGAACCGGTCCAGTTGGATTGCTGGAGACCGAATGGACGGAAATTTTAAAATATGGACTCGGGGAAGTTGATCGTGGAAGTACGGAGGCATGCCCTTCGGTATGGAATCAGATCAAACGAGTAAATTGGGACTATGTTTTGAAGAAGAATCAGAAGGAAATATCGGAAAAGAGTTTAGATGTTCGAGTGAGTCCAGGACACTCCTCGCAGACTGTAATTCTAGTCATTTGCACCAACTGAGCTAAAATCAGGTACCTTGCCTTATTTGAAAATTTCTATTTTTGCGGATCATTGGCTTACAATATCAGCTTGGTTTTCATTTCATTTCCCATTGATGTTGATGTACATTAATGTTGAATCTCTCCGGCTATATGAGCGACCGCTCAGTACAAATTGCCTTCCGTCTGGCGAAAGCGACCGCGGAAAGCGGAAATTACCGTTCTCAAGTTTGACGAACGCCTTTCGCTTTCCGCGTCGTTTCCCGCTAGGTATAAATCCACCTTTAGTCACTCACAAGATGATAATGAGTTCAGCATTCTCAGAAGAAATGCAAAAGTTGCCGAGATTGTTATGTAAAGGATTTATATGTAAAACGCCCAATGGCTTATCTAGATTTTACTGTGTTGACAGAAAAGTACTTCCGTACAGAAGCAAATTTAATCATTATGGGCAAAGAAACTTTAGAGAAAGCAGGCAAGAGAACATTTTGCTGGAGTTCATCGAGAAATTAATTTGGGTCATAGGTTTAACTGCATGATATTCAGCCGTCGAGCTCGTCACCGTACGTACCATGATGGCCTACGTCACGGTGCAGAACTTCATGGCGTGAATATTCGAAATTCTTGGATTCAATAAGCAAGTTAGCTGTGTCTTCCCGCTCGTAACATTTATTCGATCCAACGAGACCATCTCCATCACAAGGCAAAATTGCCTAAGCGGAATGAAGGAGGCGGAACGTGCGATCACTAACTAAGAAATGTGTCTACGGGCTCGACCGAATCGGTTTGCACGAGCTCGAGCTCACACAAGCCAAAATATCCTAATTTGCCACGCCTAATTATGCACTCCAATATTTATTTAGATCCACGTATTTCGATCCGTTGAAGGATCCGCGGCATTATCTAAGAAACATCAAGAGAAATTTGATGGATTCTGCTTTCCATAAACTGATGAGGTATTTTTCTTCAAAAGTCCAACAAATCGAAGACGACTCAATCGACAACGGCTGCGATCAAGGCGTCAATTAGTTTCTGTTGTGGGAACCTTGCTCGTTTTGAGTAAATGCCGAATGGCCTGCCTGCTGCCCGATTATTTCACTCCCTTCACTTCCGCACCGATTAGATCAAGTCCACGAAATTTTAATGTTACTAGTCGAGGTGAATGTAATAAAACCCATGACATCAGTGGACGCGATTTCACTTTTAACCTTCAATGAAAAGTCAGGCTTTTGGCAAAAATGGGAAAACGAAAAAAAGGTTTGTCATGCAAGAGGGATAAATCCTCAGATGTTACGGAATGCATAAACAATTTTCACCGGTGAACGGACCTTCATCCTCTCGGCCTTCGGTTTTAACAGTCAGGCATTTAAAGCTGATTTGCCTCACGTGACGGAATTTTATCTGCAGCTACTGGACATTCGCCACTGTCGCAAGTGTAGTTAAGTCTGAAAGACGGAATGACAGAAGTCAGTGAAGTCTGAATCTCAAGAATGTAGAAAGTGGGAAGCGCCGATGTAACAGGGCAATAGGGTTTTAAATTACGAAACGTTGACTTGGTATTGACAATTAATTGCGGTCACAGGCGAAGAATTTCAAGGAACTTGTTCAGAGGAAAATGAACGGACTCACCAGTCACCTTGTAAAAAAATGAAATAAAGTCATAAGCCCACCTTAGGATGAAAGAGAGGAGCGATAAAGTGTTTGGTGGTAAGTTTCTCGCTGGGATCTTCTGCCTCGGGTCCCTGCGGCTTCCTCGTCGAAGGGGAAGGCGGGATCATGTCAAACGTATCGCCGCGAGAGGGGCATCGGAAACGTACGAAAGTGTTCACGTTCAGGACGACGACTAGAACGAAAACTACGGGTAACACCACCGACAAGCAGAGCCGGCTGGAGAAGTGCTTGAACCACGGCCGGAGTTCTTGCATCCCCATGGTGAAGCCTCATGCACACCGCCTCCGCATAATAGGGGAAGCAGGAGCACTGCTTGCATCGGAGATCGGGAGGACTACGGCCTCAGAACGGTCCACCGCAAATAAGGGACTGGCGAGCGTACAAGCGACGAGTACGAAATACCAAAAAAAAAAATTGAGAGGAGAGGGACAGGTGCGCGGAGAAGAGCCTTCGCCCTTAGGGTCATTCCACTCCAGCCAAACGTGCAATGATCCTGGGGGCGTTCCGGCTTTCAGGGGCACCTATATTCATTCAGGATCCCGTTATTAAGAAATCAGGTAAATATTAGAGATCGACCGATACTGGATTTTACCGATTTTGCCGATTCCGATATTGGCCGATATATGAAGCCGATAGCCGATACGATATTTGCCGATATTTCAGCATAAAACCATATTAAAAATTCATCAGCACTGCTTCATTTACTTCAAATTTCCCCCAATGAAGAGTAACTTTCCAGCATTTTCATGATCTCCCTTTCATGGAATATTTCATGAAACACTCCTGTAAGATGTACACATACCAGCATGAAATCCTCCAAGAGGAATTCTTGAGCACTCGTACCTTGGTTGTGATTCAGGAATTAGCTTCTTCGTCCATTGTTCTCAACCAAAGCTCGTGAATTCTATTTTATCGAGGAGGAACTTGTTAGTATTTATACACCTGGGACGAGAGGGGTGCCACTTTTTCTGCCTGCTGAACATGCAGTGCTGACTGTTGCAGTCCTACTGGTGATGGATCAGGGCCTTGCTTTCTACTTGGTTGGCTTGCAGTCTGCTTTTAAATTTCCGTGTCTTCCTCC
>CAJPEV010004214.1:0-23944 GCA_905338385.1 Darwinula stevensoni | reverse complement strand
AGAAATTTGAAACAATTTTTCAGAGGTGGCCAACTAGTAAGCAGGGGCCGAAGTTATTACAGCAGCAAGCAATTGTCTTTCATCAACCTTTTTTCAACGTCGACACAACGTTGTTGTGCCGAATGGGCTGGATCAGGAACGTATGAACTGCATCAAGCGTCCAGCATGCTGTAGAATGCAGCGAAGCACGAGTATGTGAGAGACTGAGACTGTGATAGACTGAGACTGTGATAGACTGAGACTGTGAGAGACTGAGCGACGGCGGCAGTGCGTCCAGGCATCCGGGCTTCTTCCCGCTCTTCTGCTCTCCCAACCGATTCCTCTGGCGGGAATCGGCTGCCGAGGAGGACGTCGCCGTGTGGCGGAGGTGCTGGAGGCGACTGTTCGATTCTATGCCGCTCTTTCTTCCGTGTAGATTACTACTCCCAACTATGATTTTCTTCCACGCGTGAACGAAGCTTTAGAGCCTTTCTGTTCTTGAGCCTTCTAGGTCCATGGTGTCCAATACGTTCGCCACTCGCCACGTATGGCGAATCGGCCACAGACATGTGGCGAATTGATGCTCTTCATCAGTTTTTTTTCTTTCAAAAGATTGGGCATTTCTTTTTATTATTAATATTGCATATACAGTATTTTGTATCATGTGGCGAATATGGTGACCTGATTGTCACAAGTTTGGCGAGCATCGAAATCCTACTGGACACCAATGTTCTAGATCCGCTTGGAAAAGCATCGCGCTTCAGAAGGCAACTTCAAAACAACAGATACAGCCTTAAAAAAAAAGTAGATGAAAGACAATTGCTTGCTGCTGTAATAACTTCGGCCCCTGCTTACTAGTTGGCCACCTCTGAAAAATTGTTTCAAATTTCTCTGATTTCAGGGAGATTCACTTTAGACTGAATGATGCGAATTCAGCGAAGCCAGTTGTGAAGTTCCAAATTTGTTTCTTTGAAATTCGCAGAGGAAAAATTCGCTTGGACTCTTCGAAAGTCCGCGAGGCGAGTGACGATGCCCAATAATGTGGTGTGGCTGGATGCGTTATTTGTCAATGCTGACACATTTCTGCGATTATTTTGAAGCTGAAACAGGTAAAGAAGAATCTGCAGTCAGCAGTCAGCAGTGATTGGGACGAGTTTCCCCTCAAAATAAAAAAATGCTTTCCAGAAAATTCCTGACATTTTCTTATGAAGAAAATGTCAGAAACATTTCTTGTCAGAAACTTTTCTTCCCTGCTTCAAAAGCAGGGAAGAAAAGTTTCATTGGTTTTCCCACGAAAGCAAACCGATTCAACTGCCTTGTTAACTGATTACTCGTTAACTAGTGGTCATTACTTCATTTATGTGAACGGGTACCCGACTCTATGGTCCAAAGCAGTGATTTTCAGCTGCTGGTGCGCGTGACATTTTCAAAAATCCCAAATATCAATGAGCAATAACATTTTTTTGCCAAGTAGATTTTTTTCTTGGATAGTTCACAACTTCATTACCCTCCAATGTTGGCCCCATGTGGGTCAAACGTGGGAATTATCCGCACGTTGAAAAGAACTGCAGCATTCCTGGTGGAAAACTTCAAAACCTTGAAGTTCTTTTTGGGTATGGGGTCTCGCTTTTCGCACAGTACGCAAAAAATCCCTTACCTCTTTCCTTGGAATCGTCCTTCGCAGGAATGTTTTGTACCTCGCCTCGCCTAGTCTCATTATAGGAATCAATAAATGCGGACATTTCATCATTTGTTATCCACTTATTCAAGACAGATTCACAGAGCTCAGGCCATGAACTAACTCATTCCTGATGAGAATCCCTTTGAAAGACTGGAGGATTTCGTCCGAATAGGAGATCTGAAATAAAGAGGGAGCATCCGTGAATTCAATACAGCCATTTCTTCGTCTCCATTGCAGAAGGGGGAAATAAAAGACTGATATTGCGGAAACTTCAATGAAACCGTACGAGGTGGTCCATTCTCTGACACGTACTGTAATCAGTACAGTCAGGGGATGATCCACGTCTGTTCTGTCCTATGTCTCCTGCCTATCAGGGTAAATACAGGTATACATGTCCTTGGTAGATTGTAGTACATAGTACAGGTTCCGTACTACAGATGGGAATACCTTCACTGGATAGGGAATCTAAGTAAATGGTACGAAATGATGATGATGTAGAGCGAAAACCAGCTACTTGGGTATGTAGGTTATACGTTGCTGTCCAACTTACTGCCAACGTTGGTCCCACGTTGGCCCAACGGTCACTTTCATGTGGTTCCTACGTGAACAACTTACGTTGGGCCAACGTATCCTGACGTTGGAGGACCACGTTGGGCCAATGTGGGCCCCACGAAAAATGTTATCTGGGCTTTTGCTTATTTAATAATTAAATAACTTCCGAGAATTTTCATTATCTTTGCTGGTACAATCGAGGTCGTGGTCTAGTAATCTGGTATAATTCCTTGAAAAGGTTCAAAAACATTGGTACAAAGTACTTAATGACTAGTCGTAAGCACTCAACTTCCCAACGTATGAGCCCGCGGTTCCTTGGCTCTCTGAAGGATCGAATACGATCAAATGACGTAGTTCCCCAGCAAAGGGGCGTCCTCCCGCCATCTTATTTCTTATCATCTTGATGGTCACGTTCTTCTCTCCTGCTTCGTCTGGAGAGCACCTAGTCTGAGGTCTTTCTTGGTATAAAGACACACCTAGGGCTCCAAAATGACAGCTCCTCCGGTGAGTTTCACAAAAAATTCCCTGCTTTCATTACTTAGCCGTAAGCAAACACTTGCCATGTGCTGTATTGAATAGCGCAAGCCTATGCCGGTCAAACGCTAAAGTGGGCGTGGTTTTCCATAGGCCATGCTAATTAAGCTAGTACTAAGGCTTAGTTCTAGCGTTCAGCCAAGGGGTGACGTTAGGCTTTTGCGTTGCGTTCATGTCCAGGCAAGCTTTTCGCTCGTGCATTCGTGATGCCTCTGACATTGTTTCTACAGTTGCTTACGAGTATTTGGTCTGATGTGGTCAGTTGTAATTCAGTAGCCTGGGTCTCGATACCCTTGTAATCTGTAAACCTTGTAATGATAATACCTGGTGGCATGTTTTAGTACTTACCTAACGTTACATGTTGGCTTTGGTGTATTATAACTGATAATATATTCTTCGGTTGTTAATCTTTTTAATTAAAATAGAATGAAATATATGCTCATGTTGGCTGGTCACCTAAAACATAGATATGCCTGATTTCCTGTATGTATGATGGTGTGCAGAGTTGCACTTCCATATAGCATGCTAGGAATATCTGGGTTAACCCATTGAGGTCCATGCCTGTGTTATCTTATGTTGGCCTCATAATGGTTAGGAAAAACTTGGATGAAAGTGCTGACACATACACAATACTCTGATCCCAAAGGACTAATAATTTTAGAGTGGGTTCTGTGAGAGCTTACTAGGATGGATACTGCATCAGGCAGGAGAACTATAGAAGTGGCAATGATGTGTGACTGTTTTCTTAGTCTTTATTGTCAAAGGCCATGGGGGTCTTTTGGATCCATGTCATGGAAAAGCTGGTTATATTCTGGGCAGATCCAGACAAATATGTAGCAATTATAAAAAGGGAGAAAGTGCCATTTTGGAATGACATTTTAGTGGAAGGATTACCTTATGGCAGTCTGGAGGAGTTTCAAATTCCATTAATTCACCTGTATCCAGAAAATTATTTGCCACCTAGCAGCAACAAAATTTAACCTATAAATGCACAGGAGTAGGAACAAAAGCATGATGGATTGTAACCATCATAATATACTTAGTGTTGATTGTATAATTTGAAGGGACTTGTTTCAGCAATAATGTAAGAGTTCTTGTGAGAACCTATGGAACGCTGTTGCTACCCACGTGAAAATGTCATATATGGCCATATAGTGCAACTCGTATATGAACATTTATGAAACATGTATGGAGTTTGACAAAAGTCACATGAAGTCATATAAGAAGGAAAATATATGACCCCATACATTTTCATATATTGGCTCATACAAATGCACCATATACTGTCCATATAAGCCATGTCATATCTATGTATGGTGAGATTACCTGAAATATGCCTGTATCCAAAAAGGGTCCATAATCCATCAGATACTATATGATCATTCATATGCAAGTCACCATACCTTACTTACAATTGTCATTTTTAATTGTTCATAGACCACAGTCAATTACTCCAAGAACTCATGTTTCATGGTGTTCAACATACTTTAACCTCCAAAAGTATTTTCATCAGTAATGCTATTTCATAACAGAACTTGGCTTAATTCATGTAGGAGTGTCTTCTTCATCTTGACTGACAACTCACAAGATATATGGGAAAAGAAACCTATTTCTTTCGTAAATAATCCAATGAAGGAATTGTTCAATGAAGGCATGGCACAACATGTGCCCCCCACTTAACAACGAAAAATGCATTAATACAAAGAAAAAGATGCATGAAATGCATAATAACAGTGTCCCAGAGTTCTTGTGTTTCCCCCCCCCCCCTTCCTGCACTTTTTTCATCTGCGATACACTTATTCTACCTAGAGAGGGTAGGGCCCAGTTTGAAACCCTGACTGGAATTTTCCAGGTGGACAGAAGCTGTATATTCTGACCGTTTCCAGCTGGCAAAGAGCTGAAAAATGGTAATTACATATTGTTTTACAACTGGAAATTAACAGTTAAAATTTTCTTCAGAGGACCCTTCAGTTGGAATACAGCTGCTTCTATAGATGGACCTCCAGCAAGAATACCCAACAAAAACATTCATTCCACCAATGTATTGCAATTAGGAACAATCTGGATCTGACTTTACTTTCCAGCTGCTACCCAACTGGAAAGTATGGGAAAGTAATGGGTCTGAATTTCCATCTGGGGTCCAGCTTGAAATTATAGCTGTTTCCAACTAGGATTTTCAGCTGGGGGGCATTCAAAATCAAACTTTTGGCAAATTACTTTAAAGGTTATACATAGCTAATATTTCATGTAAAGTATAATGGGTGTATTAAAAATTAGTTTGAGTTACCCTGGCATCCCTGGGACAGGGTTTGGTGGCCCCCACTCTGCTGCCCTGTTCCCCCTGACTCTTCAGCCAAAATGCACCACTGACTGCATGCCATGTTTTTCTTACAACCATAAGACTTGTCTATGGATATTCATCACATATCAGACATGATGCCATTTGCCCATCACTCTTAATATTGCAATGCAGGTAAAATATCTTAATATATGAATACATATATACTGGTATATGGAAAATATATGATCATATAGAGTTGTACACCCTGTCATACATGGAATTTTGACACGGGTACTGATGAAATTATTTAAACTTCATTCCCCGTGTACCATGTATGTCAAGAAGATGTTACACTTTGGACTGAGTCACAGAAACAGTCACACAAGGTATAATACGCATGCAGATGGGACAATATGTCCATAGAAGCTATGATGGGCCGAAATACATGTGATGAGGATAAACGTGTCTTCTGCATGGCATATGTGAGAGACCATGTCCTTCATTGCATGACAGCACTTAACTCAAGTGATATTGTGGACAGCAGTGATGGTAGCATATTTTAACTGCTGGACATTTGTAGCAGTACACATTGTTTTTTTGTTGCGTTGTTCTCTGCTGCCAATTGGGTTTCTGTGTTGTCCTAACTGGCAATATAAATCTATGTCAATGTCAGCTAAAAATTCATAACACTAGTCTATTGATTCTAGCCTACAATCAAGACACCAATTTGTACTTTGCTTACAACTTCACCTCAGCAAATACACTGGTGGACAAAATTAAGGTAGCAATCACAAAAACCAGAATGACGTTTTTATTCTGTGAGGTATATCAATGAAAATTTTTACAGAGATACAATTTATTATTATCAATAAGTGTATAAAAAAAAGGAGAAACTTTGGACCGGTAATTATGAGTTATGATAATTACATCATGAAACGAAAAGTTACATGTTCCAACAGACATTCTTAGAAGTAGTCAATAGCTGCTGCCTTTTTATAGACTTCACTAATTTGCATGTTGCAAAGCATGGAGATCAGTTTAGATTTTCGATATTCAGAATTTGCCTGTAAAATTATGTATTTTCACCTTCTAATTTACTATTGTAATTAAAATATTGATGAAAACTGGTGTTACCTTAATTTTGTCCACTAGTGTAGATTGTTCCTATGTGAGTGCTTTTGAGACTAAGTCCAAATTGTAATGTTTTCTGGATATATAGTATTGTCTTCATGGCCACCTAACCCTCACCTGTAGAACATATGCTGTTTCTTATTCCAAGGTTGGTGGACTTTCATTGCAAAGTATTTAAATGAGATGCATTGGGATTGGGACATAGCCATACCCAATTATTCATAGGCATTGCTTACCAAAAGCAGAGAATCTCAATGCTTGGCAAGCTTCATCTCATAGTCTTTAAGAGAAACATTGTTTGAATTTGGAAGACGCCAAGTGAGAAGTGACACTAAGCACTTTGAGTCCTCTTTGGGCTTTCAGGCTCAACCCAACTTGTGAGTTAGGTTTTGTGTCAGGTGCACCACAATACTTGAATCAGGCTGATTGGGTTGGATTATAAATTAGCCCTTGCCAGCTCCTAATTGACTGACTGATGCATGTATGCAATTTATGCATTTCACTTCATGGATAGGTATGACATGATTTGGCAAGCACTTAAATGCAATTGTAGGTATTCATACACGGAGTTGTGCTATGTATTCCTAAGAAACATTTTCCGCAATCTTTGTAGCATTGAGTTTGTATGCTTTCTGATGTCTACTAGTGTGATAGCCATAATGCATTTCCTGTTTCTTCCACTCAACGTTGCAATTTGAGATGCTTATTGTTATTGCATTCTGAGTGGCTCTCTCTTGCATTCTAATTCAGTAAACCCAGTGCATGCCATTTAGCAGGGGTGCACAGCATACAGCCTGTGAGACCCATGCCTGCAGCCTGACATGACTGGTGGCATTTTAAGTGCTATTATAGAACCTGCACTGTTGGCCACACCTTTGATCAGCCAGACTGGCCTGCAGTAGGTGAGCCAAAATTGCAATGGACACTCAGTCTTTTGACCCATTGAGGAGTGGGTTTTTTTTAAACACCTGCAAGATCCCCCATAGTGAATGTATGGAGGGCAGGAGGATGTCAGCCTGTATATATACAGGGGTACTCCTCAAAGGGTCAAGTTGTGCACCCCTGCTGTAAAGGGTTTTTCATTCTTATTTCTTCCTGTCTTCATTTTGTGTAACACAATTTCTCTCTTGGTCTGTATGGATATTGAAAATGGTCAACACCTTGCAGTTATTTGTCTCTTTTTTTTCTATTGGTCCCACTTAACCACTGGTTGGTGGGTGCACATGCATATGTATGCAAATGAGCCTTTTTTTTTCATAATTTGCCAAGGACTGTTAATCAAATTTTAAAATCAAGCCTTAAATGAGTAGCTATTTCTACCTGGGTAGGAACAGTGTTAACAATTGGAAAATGCCTTTCAGTTTCCATCAGGCCATGACTGGCACTCAAATGATGGTCACTACTTGAAACACAATGTGTTGTGTGGTTCCTATAGACTAAGCCTAGGCTTGTGGTTTGTTATGTTATGACCTTTGTCTAGTGTAAGCATTTACCCTTGGCTGGTGATAAATGTTGTGTCTTATCTCTTTTCTAAAGACGAAAATCTTCGTTGGGCGTCTTCCTGAACATTGCAAATCTCAAGATCTGCGAGTACTCTTTGAGCAATATGGGAAAGTCACAGAGTGTGATGTCCTGAATAGGTATGGGTTTGTTCACATGTCCACAGAAGAGGAAGCCACTGCAGCTATAAAGGGACTGAACAATGCTGAATTCCAGGGGTCAAGAATCAGTGTTGAGGTAAGCTGTTCGTTCTTCATGAGTTAAATTTGATTATGCAAGTCATGGTTCAATTTTTTTATAAATATTTTTTATTTTTAGTTATGATTTATACCTATAAAATGTTAGTTTTTTTTCATTAAAAAGGGTTATTCAAGCCATTTAAAATATCAACTGAGATTAGCAAAACTTAAAAGTTTTGTCTAGTTCTAGTGACTGTTCTAGCTGCTTGTCTACAGCTAGAACACTGAACTTCTTTGAATGCTGGCAGATTTATTGGACTGCTTGATGACTCATTTGAAATGAGAACATCTGCATGGGTACTATAATATTAGGTATAGAGTTTTAGGTAATCCAAGTAAGAATGTCAACTTGCCATCTCCCCCAGATGTATTTCAGTTATGTCAGGTGAAGTTAAAGGTGTTAGGCTTTTTCATTTTCATTAAATGGGGTTTCTAATGTCATATGCCAAGTAGCATGTTAGACAGGTGATTTTGTAATGATGATTCTTGTCATCTCGTGAAACAAGGAAAGGAAGCTTGACAGGAACAGACTGCTCACTTCCAATTTTGCACAGGAATGGATGAAGATTTATGATATCCTTTGAAGTATTTTTAGCAAAGTTCTGATTCAAGCTTTATGGGAGATGAGATTGTACTGTACACTCTTTCTTTCTTTCTTTACATCTATTAACTTGTATTTTCAGGCAACTTCCTAACGTTTTTAAGGAAACCAATTTGTATTTTTTTACATTTTCGAATTAGGAGTGGTATATCTGTGCTTTTCAGCCAACAAAAAGCATAACAATATTGCAATAGCTTAAACTATTTAAACTAGTTCAATTTGAGTTGCCACATTCTCGATAATAGCAAAGGCATTAGTTAATGCAAAAATTGTGACTCCTTTTCACTTGCAGCAATCAACAGGGAAGAGGGGGAGTGGCAGAGGTCGAGGTGGTGGTCCCATGAGAGGAGGAATGGGTCGAGGACGTGGTGGAATGCCCATGCGTGGAATGGGTCCTTATGATAGACATCCTCCTCCTATGCCAATGCGCAATGGGTTTGATGGGTATTATGAAGACTACTATGATCGACGAGGACCACCCCCCATGGCACGGGAGCGGGAAATGATGATGAGGGACCGACCAAGACCTGGATATCCTGACATGTATGACAGACGCCCTCCTCCAGCCATGCCAGAAAGGCGACCCATGCCCCCCCCAGATGCCATGCGTGCTGATGCCTTTGGCCGCCCTTCAGACATGTACAGCCGCAGATCTCCACCTAGGTATGTTCTATATTTTCAGAGTTGATCTAGCTGTGATATTGAATGGGCATTGTTGATTGTATTTGCACTTTGTTTTTTTATGTTCTGTATAGCTTTGACCCATATGATGATCCATATGGAGCCAGGGGTGGAGCTAGGTAAGTACCAGTGCTCCATTTTTCAACCGACTTGAGCTGCGATACAGTGCTTTTTCAGAATGGCCTCCTGTGCCAGATGATTTAATCAGGACCTCTGATATCTATCGTATCGAGTTGATTTATGATACAACCGAAAAAATCCGCGCCTATATGCGACTGATGAGATGAAGTAACCACCAGGTTACTGGGCAGTTTAAAAATCTGCTCTCGTCGTCAGGACCAGGCTGCTGATAATCTGCAAGCATCTATTAAAAATAAATTTGTTACTACCTTGAATGAAGAAGAATCCTCACCCGTTCATGGAACTGATTTTTCATGTTTAGATACCCTCCTCCACCCATGCCCGCTGGTCGAGACATGCCGCCGCGCCGCTACTAGTGGTAGGAGCGGTTAGGTGCGACTGTGCGAGACAGATGGAGAGCGTCCTTGCGTCGGGCATTATCCACTGCTACCGGAGCATTTATGAACTTGTCTTTGTGCGTGTATGAAAGACCGAACAAGTTCACCCCAACCTCCAGAATGTACAAAGTAGAATGGGGTATCAATTCTTCGTGTTCAATGACAAGTTCTCTCCGTCTTTTTTGTCTTTTATGAATAATTCAATTTTCATGGGACCACTCATGTGAGTGATGTTGTGAATCATTCTTGCCGTGAAGAACGAGGCTCTGCTACTTTTTTTGCTCGGTCTATTCGATCGCCGGAATATGAACAATACAAAGAGGGAAGAGCGACTTGATTCGTACAATGATTGCTCTTGCGCTGCTGCTCGTATTTCTGGCTTGTTTCCCCCGAATTTTGTTGTCCCTCGTTGTATAATAAAGCTTGTGACGCCCGAAGATCGAGGCATTTCGTCGCTGGAATGCTATTCTTTCAACCCATCCTCCATCTGTCGGAACCCCTTCGCTCCTTCCAGAAATGATCACGGACGATGTATGCATTCCATGAGAATGAAGATCACGTGCCGAGGCTGACGTGAGTGAGGTCAACTCCGAGAATCCTCCGTATGATATTCTCTCTTCCCACCCGAAGTCGTTGCAAATTCTCATCACCTCCATGGATCAGAGGTCCGTCGTCAAGCACGAGCTTGAGCGGTTGATCCGCACGCTTAAAAAGGGAGAGAACATCATAGGATCCGTTCCGAGCCTTTAACTCGTACAAGCCCGTGGACGTTATCGATTTTAGCATGTTTACGACAGCAAATGATTGTGGTGCAGTCTGCTGGTGACACTAAAGTTCAAGATTTTTTGGAATGCCATTATTTCCAGTTCCCTTTGCCCAACGGGAGACTGGAAGATGAACTGACCCCCAGCTCATAATGCCTGGCTGGCTCTTGTGCCATGTAAGTTTCGAGAGAGACAGGGCTTGAGAGCTGACACAACTTCATCATCTGTAAATTTTTGGTAAGGGATGAGTCACTTTTTTCCTCTTCAAGCACGTCCACACATGCCTCCATTTATGTGCCAAGGGGATTGTTTATGTTGGGGGAGAAGCTTTGCACAGAACATTCACAGAGGGTGAAGAATTCATCATTTGAGAGAATGATTTTGTAAATGTCTGGAATGCTGTTGCTGTTTATTGTCAAGTATCACTCATTCAATTGAAATTTCTTCACCCTCAAATTGCCTTTTGCAAAGGTAAGGTTTGATGGTGTGGTTTTTTAACTCTTTGTCTAGCATTTTTTAGGCTGACTGCATGAAAAACTTGCACTGCTTCATATGTGTGCATAGTAACATCTGCTTTGCATGTGATTGACTATTGGTTATGTTGGTAATTCCAGTAGCTAAACCACAGACACAGTGAACTGCACCTTACTTCAGTTTGCCCATCCTGCTGAATGCATTTTGCTATATTTTGTTTGTCTGCACTTACCTCAATGAACTTGAATGGAAGGTTCTGTCAGCTCATGAGATTGTGTCTAGCTCTAAGAAAGGCAGGTGACCAATTTGTGCCAGAAGTACTGTATCTCATGGTATGAAGTTGTTAACTATTTTTTGCATGTAATAAGCCCCAGTTAACAGGGAAATTGTTGCAGGTAATAGTTCTCAGCAGGTCATTTGGTCAAATTGAGAGAGTTTTGTTTTGTTAGATTAACAATTTAATAGGGCTAATTCACTGGTAGCACCAAGACATCTTGAGTATGTGCAGGACTTAAGAAGCTCTGCCAAGGTTGTGTACCCCTCTTAATTGTTAAGAAGTGAATTGTGGCCAACACTAGCATGTACAGTATAACCAGTATCCATTTTGATGTAGTTATTGAGTCTCCTGATATAAAACTGGGTTTTGATGCTCTACCTAATTAGAGGAGAAATGATGCCTGACAACAGCAGTTTAACTTGGATGGGTATAGTTCTTTGTGCAAAAGCTTAGCTATCAAAAATTAAAAGTAGGAGGTGCAGATAATCTTTTAACTTGACTTGAATCGCTATTTTGTGCATGTTTTTTTATAGTTTTTTTTTAATAATACTTTTGTTCCTGTTTATTGTGTGTTCTTACAGCCTACAATCACCTGTTCTGTTCACCTTGGAGGAAGAGTGGTTTTGTAAATTTGCTGTATGTCATGCTGTTTTTTTTTTTTGCCTGGGATGTGTTCTCTGCAGAGCCAGATATGATGTCAGCTTGAGTGGAGATGTGGCTATAGTAGATCATCCTGTTCATATCTGTGTAAGTACATATGAAGAGCCAAGAAAGGACACTGCACATGGCACATTTCTCTGTTGGAAACAGTCTCTTCTGTATCACAGGGAAAGTAGATGACAATTTGGGAATGCAGAGGTCTTGCATGAAAGTGCAAACTTTGGCCAAAAATAATCTTGAAATGACCTAGAAACCCTAGTTAAAAAAAAAAAATAGATTCTGAAGTTAAGGGCAGATGCTACACAAGTGCATTGCAATACAAGCCAATGTGTGAGGTCATTCCATGGAGTGTTATGCAACAACTTCTATAAAACTTCTATTTTGAAAATTAATTGTTCAGTGCATTTTATTTATTTGTTACTTTTCAGTAATTGCCACTGTGCTACTAGGGAAAGAAGATGTGGCTAAGTATATGAAAAGAAAGAGTGAGAATTGGAGAGTTGTTATTCTCTTTTGGCTATAATTTTCACATGGGCATTATGATCCCATATCAGTAGGGACACTTGAGGCAACATGAATAGCAAAGCATGGATCAACCTAAAAGTTACCATGAACCATTTCACATGTGATATCTTTTTGCTTGTTTCACATGACCTCCTGAAAATAAGTTCTACATGCTAAAAGGTAGTTACCAGAATGGGCAGTCATCAAAGGAAGGCAGGGAGGAACTATTTGTAGCTCATGTCCTTAGTGCATATTGGGCTCGAGTTTTTTCTGGATATGCAAGAAATGGTTTAACCCATAATTTTATTTGAATGAACTTTCATTGTTGCCTGGACTTCACCAGGGAAAGTTACGTTTCATGACAGAATAAGGCTGTCATTGAATCCTTGGCAGCCTGTCCATGAAGGATAGTTGTGAGATATTGCTTGGAAAGTGTTGACTATATGTCCAATGGTATAGGTATAGTTATGAATTATTTTTGAATGCATTAGATAAAGCATTGTTCTTGGTCTATATCCTGTCCTAAGTCAAGCACATGCCTAAAAAATTAATATGGTTTGTACAGAGAGGTGTTTTTGTTGAGAATTAGGTGCGTGTATTTTACGGAGTGATGATTCGGAAAGCATTTGAGTTTCTTGGTTTCTCTAGTTCTATATAATAATAAAAAATAATTTTCATGCACTTTCTCAAACTTGAATGAGGATTGAACTACTACCCAATTCTGAAAAGTGGCTTTCTCCCATTTGAGCCATTGATAATGGTTTAAGTTTACTTTTTTTTGCTGCAGTCTACCCTAGGTGGAATTTGAATTGCAACGCATGGTTTTTTGGATTTAGAACTTCCCATATTCCCATATTTCTGGCATGCCCTGAAAGGTGCTCACCCCATTAAGGGAGCAGGAAAAGTAATTGAAAATTATTTTCCTAAATTGCTGATCTGCATTCTATCCATTCTGGAACTTTTAATTTTACTTCCCTTAGTAAAAAGAAAATGGATAATGGTTAATAGCTAGAATTTGATGTGAAACCTCAATATATGTTGTGCATGCATGACTAGGTGATTCCGGGTTGTGATCTAATACAAGGTGGTCACAATTTCTTCAGCAGGGGAGCTGAAGCCCTGTAAGCACAAGATGGGAGGTGAAAAGAAAAATGGAATGAGGAAAGCCAAGCTGAAAAAGCTGAAGTGGAAGATGGAAAAAGAGCAGCTGAATTCATATCAGGAGCGGGTGAATGCTGCTAACAAAAAACTGGATCACTTGGAGCAGCTCAAAGCTTTCAGGAAGTTTGATCGGAATGGAATTTCTGTGAACATTGAATGCTGCAAGGCTGAGAACTTGGACACAAGAACTCGGGACTGGGTCTTTGATCTCACAGCTCGCAACATGAAGCACTTGTAAGTTTCATTGAATTTTTTTGGTGCTAGTTTTTTGTTGTTGTTGCTGGTTTTCAAGAGTGTTTTTTATTTCCAGGTATTTGAAGAGTGCATGGGGATGGAGTGACCGAGAGAAGAGAGAAGAATTAATGGATGATTCAGCTTGGTATTTGCTTGCTCGGGGTGAAGGAGATGCCCTTGTAGCTTTCTCTCACTTCCGATTTGACTTGGACAGCGATCTGCCTGTGCTCTATTGGTGGGTGCATTGCTTGATCCTGTACGCTTTGACGTTGGTGATGGTGACGATGCTAAGCCTGAAATTATTTGTTGCACAGCTTATTTCTTGTAGTATTGGGCTATTTTTTAGAGTCCTAATTTTTCTCATTTTTCTTCAGAAATGTCCATTTGTCATGACAGCCAGAAAGAGACAAATGTGGCTGTGCCCTGTCCTGTACTGACAGAGTGGCAGTCAGCAGTACGTTCTGCATATGTAATTGCATAAATCATGTGCAGGGAGATTAGTACAACCCCTCTTTTCATTGTTCAATTTGAAAGTTTGCCAAGTCTTTGTGAGACTTGGCAACTGATCCAACTCCCTTGATACTCTATTTGATGTCATGACATACTACTACGAGTATATATACTAGATTTTATTGAGATCGCTCAATTCCATCTTTTTTTGTCTTGAGTGTGGTTTCATTTTTGCTGGTGTTTGTGTTATTATGACAGGGCTCTGTACTAGCCTCAGATTGCTGGAGATCTCGACGTGCAGAAAGCAGTTAATTCCCCCCCCCCCCCCCAAAAAAAAAAATTATACTGCTTGCATGCTAGGCAATGAACATTTGCATTGTCCTGTGAGTCCCACAAATGTAAGATTTTATTAAATGCTCAAGGTGCAGGGTAGAGGTTTTGAAATGTAACTTTGACTGGATGAGCTGCTGTGATTCCAATGTTGCTTATCTTGATATAATTCTATGCCTGAAGCTCAGATTGTGTTCCCATGGACTGGATGTTTCATGCAGCCTTTTCAATTTGTATGGGGGGATTTGCAAATCCCCACCCCCAATACAAATAAGGTATTTCATGCAGGCTTGCCATAATCATGAAGTAGCAAGTTGCAAGCAAGATTTTAGGTGCAAGTGTTATGAGTATAGAAAAAGTGCCTATTTCCTAGCTTTGCCTCTTTTGGGATCTCAATGGCTCTAGTGTTGTAAGCCTGCAAAGGTGACCCTACACAGTAGTTGAAGAGTCAGGGGTTGCTTTTTCTACTGTGGTAGTCAATAACTTGCAGTTATGCTATTGAGGTAGAACAAAATTATGAACCCACCTCTCCATTCTGGTCTGAGTTTGTCATTATTGTACTGCAGCTGTTTCAATTTGCTGAAGATACCTTGTCTGGATTCACCAAATTTGAACAGGCACCAAGTTGGAGGTTTCTGTGCTTGCCAAATTTGTATGAACGATTGAATGGCTCACTTTGATCATTGTACTACTGGGTTCTCTATGCAAGAAAAAATATTTCCTGGATTTATGTTGCCTGAAAGGAGAGGGAAGATTTTATGTGGGTAGTTACTTTTTACCACTCTGTAGTTGCATTGCATGACTTCCTGATTGCCATTTAAAATGTTTCAATGCTTCCCCCTGACTGCATATATAATCCTGTGATTATGTTTAATTACAGCTATGAGTTGCAAATCGAAGAGAGCTACCAGAGGAAGGGCCTTGGGAGGCATATGATGGCCATTCTGGAATTGGCAGCTTTCAATTCACAAATGGTGAAGGTGGTGCTTACAGTATTCAAGCATAATCCTGAAGCCAAAGCCTTCTACCAATCTATCAAGTTAGTTTCACTTTGTGCAGAGATATAATTGAATTAAGTCATTGACATGCTGTGTCTGTATTACTCATTTGTTTGTGGGTTTTTTCTTAGCTTTTCTGTGGACCAGACTTCACCAGAAGATGATTATGAAGAGACCTTTGACTATGAGATCCTGAGCAAAAGCAACAGGTTGCTGAGCCAATGCCAATGTCATTGCTGAAAATCAAGCTATGCTCATTCATTCCAGGACCTGTTACAGATCTCACTGCTTCTATATGACAACTCTGCTTTTTTTGTTTCCACGATGAGTGGTTCTTAGTGAATAAAGTTGATCTTACAAGGGTGTGCTGATGTTAATTATCATTATGAATTTGAGTTCTATGGTGAATTAAGTGTAGATATAATGGAACATATGTCAGATTCTGATGAAATCCATAGTCCTGGACAGGTGATCTGTGCCTCTCAATTTCATCCTTTATCAGGTGAACGTCCCAAATAACGGGCAGCATGGAAAAGTGGTATGGGATAAGCGAATAATATTATGTACGCTGCCCTTGACAAGTGATCATAGACTTAACTGCATTTTGAAAAGAATAGAATCCAGGCTTCTACTTAGGCATCTGTTATCTCTTGCTTCGTTCGTTCAGGAACAGCATTCAATTGAACAAGCTCTTCTATGGGTCGCTTGGAAATGAGGCCATCTTTCAAAGGTTACTGAACCAGCTGTTAGAACTTCCCTGTTCTATTGAATTTGTTCAACGTCTTGGTCCCTCCCTCCGAAGAAAAGTGTGTGGTTCAGTTTACACCACAGGTATCAAGTACATGTTGAAATTTAAAACCTGTTAGTGGAAGTGTGATGTTATCGGTTCAAAAATTTACGACTTACGATGTTAGGTCTGCCAAAGAAGTTGAAATACACCATTCAAGGCCGGCCCTACCAGTTTCGACGCCCTGTGCGAAGAGACTCCCAACCGCTTGAAGTGAGAAGGGTCAATCGCTAACGTAGTCCAAATAGATGCCGAAACGGAAGGCATTTCGACTTTCTGAAGTAAAACTTAGTATGGTATTCATCATTACTTCATTCATTCGCGTTTGCCGCCTCTGGTGAATTTGCGCCCTGTGCGGGGGCACACGAGGCACATGCCCAAGGCCGGCCCTGCCTCCATGTCATCTCAAAGTCAACGAACTACTGTACTTTCCTCTGTACCTGGGAGGATCTTGTTTTTCTCAAGATTGAAATATATTTTAGTTTTTTTGCTTCCAAGTTTCTATCCAAAATTGGCTGTGTCCCATTGCGATTATCAACAATATTAATTTAATTAACCCTTATCCGAGTTTCCCCCTGTAAAACCCAACAAAAATGGCGGAAATTTGATTTATTGAACATTGTATGAGCTTCATATATCGTCCGTGATTGACTCCACGAAATGGAGTCGTGCACTGCTCTGAATCTCCAGCGCAGGGTTGCTCATTAAAAATGCTGCAAAGATGTCGAATTGTCCTCTTAGCAACAGTTCATAGAAATAACGGAAGCCAATCTTATTTGAGGCCGGCTTCGGCCAAGTATTTACAATATTCATCTCGTGGATAGCCCAGCTTCGGCGGGAAGTCCGTGACGATCCCCATTGATGCTGCTCCGGGGAATACTTTTAAACTCATACAGCCCAACCCGATTCTGTTATCATTTTGACTTCAAGGACAGAGATAATTTCCCACGCTCATGTGCAAGAGACCCGTCTTTTTCGATCAGTAAACGAGAAAAACCGATTCCTGCCCTTTTTCCCGTCAGACTTCCGCAGTAAAAACTGCTTTTTTACCGTTTGACCAATATTGATTTTGTGTGGAAACATTCTATTATTTACATTTTACATTGGTACCAAAAACTATTTTGAGAAATTCCATAACATTGAGTATCAGGCAATTTTTTCACGACCACTTGCGCCTGTCGAAAATCGGCCGTGAAACTAAAATAAAAAAGGATAAGGGTTAATCAAGTTAATTACCGTCATCAAATCTTGTAAAAATAAAAAACTATTAAAAATTCCATTGCATATTTGTAGTTTCAAGTCGCTAATTGATTAGCTATTTTCATCGGAATGAGATTTAAGTCTAGATTTTTTGGTGAGGCATAAAAAAACGCCCTACTCTTTTTTTTAATATGTTAATGACAATAGCATGAAAAGTTTTCTTTTGCGATTACTTATTTTTATCTCAAGGCAAGAATCTCGTTATTGTTTTATCCAGCGATTTAAAACACGAGCAATTCTTCAAAGGCAACTTGTATTTATTTTTCGATAGGAAATTTTTTTTATTAGAAAAAAAAATAGTTTGCGTGAAACGGTTAAGAGAAAGAGTGGAAGAAACTTCAGCTGAAGAAAATTCCATTAAATCGAAAATTCATTAACTGAGAAAACTGCCGAAGACCTTCTTCCGTTGATCCCCAAGGAGATAAGGAGATAATCCAGGGAAGTAATGCCGTGTGAGTGCAAGCCTGCACCAAAAATTAACATTTGATTTAAAAATAAAATTCATTTTGCAAATATGAAACGTTTGTGCGATGAGACGAGTTGAATGCACGAAAGTTTTAGAATGTTCAAGTTGGATAGAATTAAGTGCTAATTAATTATTAGTTACAACTATAACTTTTGTGCAGATATCTGCTGACTTGAACATTTCAGCATTTCAACATGACATTTCAAATTTAATTCCTAGCTTAATCTGTTACCGCATGCGTTTTTGACTTATGATACTCAAACAAGCAGTTCCAGAAGTTCGGCGAATGTCCAAATTGGTCCATTTGCCAATTTCGAGTCGATTTGGACCCAAATTGACCCCCAAAGGAAAGGAATTTCCCTTAAGTTGCGACGCGACTGCAACGCATGGAAGATCATCGCCGATTTTCCCGGGGCGATCCACCAGGCTCCCCATTCGAGAAGCGAAAAGGAACCCACAAGCGGAAAGGACGCACCGCCCTTCCTAATGGAACGAATCGAGCAACCATCTGCCAAGTCATTTTTCCTTTTGTCACCGACAACGGAACCAGGGGTCCGGCATTCACGAAGAAAGAAGTCTACTTAGGTAACCTTGCAGACCTCCCTGTTAGGGAGAATGTTCTCCTTAGTAGGGAGGTCTGCTAGGAAGGATGATCTCCTTAGTAGGGAGGTCTGCTAGGAAGATGATCTCTCTGATCCGTGGAGAAAGTGATTGGAAAACAGCAGGGGACGAAGAAGGGGACTCGATTTCGCGTCCCTTTGCTCCGCTTATTTAGATGTCTCTCGTGGGGGGGATGAAGAATTTACATTTCGCATTTGTCAAGGAGAGAATGGGACCGTGGAGATGATGTTCTCCAAACTCGGCGTGGAGTCTCTTTTGTCCGATCCGGCTGGAGCGGGGAAAGCGGAGTGGAAAAGATACGTTTGCTTCGTGATGTAACGTTTTATGTCTTAGTTGTTGCGTTATGAAGAAAATAAATGTGTAACAATTTCGAAGATTTGTCCTTGGCTTCGTTGGACGAAATGAAGCGATCGAGCACGATGACGTCATCCGTCGCAAATTTGAAGAAGGCCTCACAAGACTGTCGCCTGTCGCCACGGTCGTCGAATTCGACCTTAATTAATCTTAATTAAGGAAGTGGATTCCCCCGTCTTTCGTGTCTCTCGGAGCTCTGCAGAGCAGAATCGCAGAATCGTGTCCCTAATTGGGGCAAGATTCTGCGACGATTCTGCGACGATTAGCGAGACGCTTCTTTTCGTGGCGGCGCGGTGCTCTATCGCTTTGACGAGGCGAGTTTCGAATTTGTTACGTTTCAATGCTTTTGCTTCATTCTGTGATTTGCGGTGTAACATTTGTTCATTGTAGAAATGATTTAAATATTACCTCCGCACCTTTTTTTGCATCCGCTGTTATGAGGCTTCAAACTTCGCGAGTCACTCGCCCTGAAATTTTTTTGGCAAGGTTTTGGCAAGTCTACGCATGACGGACGAAGTGAAGTACGAAGCCACGAGGAAATTCCGCAAAATGCCAAAAAAAAGGAGGAAGAGTTCCATGACGAACTGAGGTGGTCCCCTTGGCCCCCTTTCAAAAAGTTGCCATTTCGCGATAATAATAAAATTTGCACTGTTAGCTGAGATGCTTCAATCAGTTTATGCAAAAGAAAGTTTCTTGTACAAACTTTTTTTTCCCTCAAATAAAAGTTCCTATGAACCTTTTTCTTTATGCAGGAATGATTTTATGGTAATTAAGTGCGAATTATCATACCATCATAATCAAAACCACCATCATTATCATTATAATTGTCATCACCATTATGATTATCGCCACCACGAACATTCACACTTGCCTTCGATGAGCGAATGGCGACGGCATCAGGCGAAGATGTTGCTGGGAGCTGCTAGGCACAGACTTGAGTCGTAAGTCCTGAGCACGCGGGGCGGCTCTGGACTTGGGTCGTTCGTGTGTTGGACTGGAGTGGCAACATTGTCCGGGATTGGCAACATTGTCCGAGAGCATCCTGAGCGACAGATCCGGCCTGTTCAAGATGGCACAAGGTCTTCCCCCCCCCCCCTGGGGAGGGGGAAGGTGTCCTCAACAATGTCTGGTCCGCCTTGCTTGGCCGACACACTGAGGCTGGCGAGTCATCTCCTCAGCGGTCGAAACGGAAATGTGTTCAGACGTTGAATGTGAGAACTCTGCTCGACAGAGGAATGAGAAAGGAGAGACGTACGGCGCTGATAGCTCGCGAGTTCTAAAGGAACAAAATCGACATCGCAGCTCTCAGACACGACGCTGACGTCAGTCGACTGACGGAAGGAGGGACCAGGGTGAGCCTCCTTCTGAAAGGGAAAAAGATCGTGTTTCATGGTCCGGCGATCGGTGCCAAGCCCAGGTGATTTTCGCTATTGGAATATCGCGTTGACGAACGATGACGCGGGAGGGATTGAAATACATCGCTGCATCTCCTCCCTTCATCTTCGTGAAATGGGCTGGACTGACCACCAGGAAACATGAGGTCTAGGTTGTTACCAATTGTTACCAATGAGGGACCTTACCAGATAGCACCACAACAGTCAGCGAAGCGTCACAGATGATATGAAGACCTCCGAACTTGACGAATCAAGTGTGAGGGCCACTCAACATCATTGCTGTGATGCGAAGGATAAAAGATTTTTCACTCTCTGGAGAGCTGGCCTTTTGCCGTGCAAACATTCATAGCTGTGCCTACACTTCTCTGTTCCCATGCGAAACCTAGCATTTAAACGTTCTCTGGAAACGTTGATTGTCATTTAAACATCATATTCATACTTCTACCTTACATCTGTTCGTAAGTCTCAAGATGAGAGTCGGACAGGGGAAGGAAGAAAAGCTTCTCCCGAGGTCCGACGTTGCTTTACTTGGATTCTGACGCTCCAGGGAACACGAGCGCCATCTACTGTGTACTTTTTGAGTCACGTGTTTGGAACGCACCGATGTGAATGTCTGAACCACATGGATACGAAGGAACGTACTTAATAAGTACAGATAAGAACCCAGCCGACACAATATTTCACACTTTACCTCTCCTTGTACGTTTCTACTTTGCTTTGCAAGGTTTTCCCATAAAAGAATTAATTGCTATTCCAGAATGCAGCGTGTGAAGCAATAACTGCCGTTCAATGGTGTTGCCCTTCATTTCATGAAGGCTAGATAGAATTCGAATCGGGCAATTTTTTTTTTACCAACTTTTCTTACCGTTCGAGATTTAAGGTTCATAGGGTAAAATAGTTTACTGTGAAAATTAATTCTCAATATTTGAAATGGCTATTCCAGAGTCGCTTTATTAAGTCATCTGAAGTTGGTTGTTCATAATAAGCCCCGAACTACTGGAAGTTCTTCGACAAAATTAGGCGCAGACGTAGCTTTGGAACTGGCCATGGACAAGCGGGAGTTTCATTTATAGAATGTTAAATGGTTAAGTGATAACAGATGAATGAAACGCCGTGCACCAGGCTCGAGTGGCAGGACGGACGGTCGCCTGCCTCGCGAGTGCCTCCCTGTCTCGCGCGCGAGTCCGCAGACTGAGTCCGGAGAAAATCTCATTTCGTCCCTGGGACTTTTTTTTTCGCAGGCGAGACTCGGTCGTTCCGCTCAGGATTTCCGTCGGATCGTCCTAGCGTGACGACTATTCGAGAAAAAAAAATTAACGATTCATTTTTGCATTAGCAGTCGTTTTTCTGCCAATTTTTTTTTTTTAAATCCTCGACTGGACTCGCCAAAAAGGAAAAGGTTGTTTGTTTTTTTTTTTAGTTTTCAGCCTCAAGTTTCGATCTTTCAACTTCAAAGGGGAATCCTTGGTTTTTCCGGTTTTTTTTTAAAAAACAAAGATTTTAGGCAAAGTTGTTTTTTTTTCTTACTCCTTTGTCAACTGACTTTCGTATGTATAATAATACTGTATTTATAATGATCCACCTGTACCGCTTCCTTTGCTGAGCCGACGGCCATCGAGACATTTTCTTTGTCTCAACGATTTTAGTTTACATGGCAGTGATAACTATTTAATTTCGCTTTGGTACGTTATATTAAAATTACTTTCCAGGGTTCGATCCTAGTTACCCCCTAAAAGAACCTTGTCTATCCCTATTGCCAAAAGCGTTTTTGCACTTGTAAAATATCTTTCAGTAATGCCAGTATCAACTCGTGAAAGAGCCTCGACCGGAAAAATATTTTCTTTCCCTGAGAAAAATCCTGTCTGCTTATTTCATGCTTCGCTAGATGTCACCACTGACGACCTTGGAGGCGACATCGAGGCAAGTTCTAATCTCTCACGTCGATCGAGAACCAGTGCGGCGAGGCCTCTTCGCCTTCAAATCTTCAATCCCGATAAGATAATCGGGTTTGAAATGAAATGAGGGCTAACCAGTCATAATCTCATCGCGACCGGAAGCCGTAAATCGATCAGAGCAGTCCGCATCCGCAGTGCATTTAGGTCAGTCGGTTTTTGGCGCCCAGAGGAAACGAGGGGCCGATGAAGTCTCTATAAATCGATTAAGCTATTAAGTTGCGCGCATATTGCCAGGTAAATGTCTATAAATAGGTAATTAGGTAATTAGGTAAATATCTATGTGCATAACGACCGGCGGATCGGCCTGTATGACCGGATTTTGTCCGGTGAACGGTTTCTCAACCGATTTCCGCCATCGTCATCTCATCCAATTTGTAATTTCTTGCAGATGGTCCGACTCATTTTAGATTTTTTTTTTTTGAGCTGACCTTTGACCTGACCCGGAAGACCTTTGGTATTAATTTTGGACGCGATTTCTAGCCTGACACGTTTGATCCTGCTGCAGTCAATCTGAGATGAAAATGCGGATTAAATAACAATATCGGGCTGCTTAGCCTAGACCTATTTCAGGGATCAGTTGTCGGCGTAGATGATTTTTCACGTTTCCGCCCATCAGACTGCCGACGTAGCTAGTTCTTTTAACTTGTCGATGATAGCACTCAGAACATGGAAAGCCCTGCAAACCTCGGAATTCCTGGAAGCAAGCGTGGAAAGCCGAGGGATCGGCTGGTGGACGGAGGACGGAGTCCCGCCATCCACGAAGGCTCGGCGCGTACTGCGCGGGCGTCGTGGGGGTCGGACGAGGGGGCGCGACGGAGGTGACCTCTTTAGGACGGAGACTTAGTTGGCACTCGTGACGTCATATCCTTTTTAGCACTAACGTTTAGGCCCCATTGTCTAGGTCGAGGCCATGCCGCGAAAGTCGTGGAAGGCCTATCAGCCTGATCGCGGAGTTTTTTTTTGCGGGAAATTCCTTTCGATGTTCGGTTGAAGGTGAGATCGAGAGGGATTTCTGTCCTAAGGGACATCCTGTCGAGGTCAAGGTCGTTCGTGTATCATAAGATAGGCCTACTTTCTCTTTTAGGCATGTTTCAGTGGGTGCAAATTCGCTAGCTTCTAGATCGCTCCCTTTTTTTCGATGTTCGTGGAGGCATCAAAGCCTCAAAGACAATCGCAGGATGTAAGATAGGGGCAGGAAATTGATGAGAGGCAAGCGAGCTGCCTGTCTCATGCCGATGAACGGTTTAAATAAGCGGCGAAACCGAACCTCTCCACTGCCACTGCAAAAACGATAGAAACCTTGTGTCATTCGTTGGTGTGATCAGGTACTCATCGTAGTCTTGAAGTACAGGATGACTGTTAAAAAAAAAAAGTGTTCCGCATTTTTTTTTGGAGCGCATTGCCCCCGATATTCCCCATTTCTCGCGTGTCACACGGCGAAACGAGGAGTCGATTCCAGCACTTCGCTGCAACGTGCCGAGGCTAATCCATGTCACTTTCGTGAGCCGTTTCACGCGGAGCCCAGTCAAAAATTTTTCGTCGGGCCATCGATGGCTTT
>CAJPEV010004213.1:0-23960 GCA_905338385.1 Darwinula stevensoni | reverse complement strand
GCAGCTAGAAATACTGCACGAAGCCGACTGAGTCTAGCGGGGTTATCTTCATAAGATTGTGGTTCTTCAGCTTTTAAAAATGAAGTGAAATGCTCTGAGTCTTTGCCGCAAGCACTAGCCAGCAAATTGCGAGCTTTGACGCACCAGCCCAGCAACATATCCGAATCAACTTGCTCATATGAGCCAGAGTACTCACTGTATTTTGTTTGTTTTGTTGCCGCAACCGCATCAACTTGGGAAAGCAATTCGTCAAAGCGTTTCTGTAGTTGTTTAATCACAAAAAGTCTCCAGCAAAGTGGGTGCTACAAAATGATTTATATTACATGTAAAAAATATGCAATTTGAAGAAAAATTTAACCAACATCATTTCACCACCTCTGCGAGCCTTATTCTATGCGGCTTCCAGAGGCATAAAAATCTCTCGGGCGATTATTAGTCTGTTTTGAAGGTTTTAAAAATCTTAAAAATAACCTTTTGCGTAGTTGTTAATAATAGCTAAGGGTTCGCGCAATGCGCCTTTAAAAACCATGCCCCATTTTACCCAACATTGGCTGGGTGCGGCGGCGTAGGTCACAGTAAAGTTTTGCCCTAAATGACCTGCTTCAACCAATTTTTTTGCACGCCAAAGGTGATAGGGCTCTGTGACAATAATCACGCTTTTAACATTAGCGGCTTCTAAAATAGGGCGTGAGAAAGCAAAGTTTTCTTGGGTGGAACTTGAGCGCGCTTCTAACAAAATTTGGCCAGTAAATCCTTGGAATTTTGCGTATTTTTCCATTTCCAGCGCTTCAATCGCATTGTCCTCATAATCCCGTCCGCCTGTCATGGCGAGCGTGGAAACTAGACCTAGCTTTGCTAAACGCACGCCTTCATCTACACGGCCTGTTAAACACGGATTGGGTTCGCCATTTAAAAAAGTGCGGTTACCTAAAATTAGCGCGGCATCAGCTTTTTGCATCGGTGGTTTGGCTAAAAATTGGTAAGCATTGATGCCGACTATGCCATATAAAATGCCGTAGATGCTGATGCCAAGCACAAAAGTGCTATGCAAAATGAAGCGTAACCAGCGCGGGAAAAATCGTAATGCTAGTAGTTTGCAAATAAATGCAAAACCGCATTTAACCCATTGAGTTATAGACTTAAACATGCGCTTTATGCAGCGTGAAGATATTGCAATGCTTCATCTAAGGTTTTAGATTTTAGCAAACATTCTTGCACGGTGGCGGGTGATAATTTGCCAGCGGGAATAGCCTCTGCAATCGCGTTGGCCATGTTGTCATCTTCAAAAAACTTGTGCGCCATTGCATAAAGCTGGTGTTGATCGCAATGGGTGAGCTCCATTCTAAAGTCCACGCGACCAGAGCGAATCGCCGCTTCGTCAATTAATTGCGGGTGATTGGTGGTGAGAAAAATCACAGATCCTTCATGCGAGGCTACGCCATCCAGCGCGTTAATAAAGCCTGAGTAGGATAGCTTTACACCAGCATCGGCTTTTTCGCGTTGTCTAAAAAATGAGTCTATATCTTCTAGCAAAATAATCGAGCGGGGCGGCACGGTGGAAAGTAAATTGCCAATGCGCTCATCGGTAATATTGGCCGAAGCCAAACTAAGTGCGCAAACATTAAGGCTTAGTTCAGAAGCCAGCGCAGTCACCAGTGAAGTTTTGCCAGTACCCGGTGGCCCAAATAGCAAATAACCGCGTCGCCAAGGGATGCCTAGTTCATCATAACGTTTTTTAGCGTTAAAAAATTGCTGTAAGTCGCCCAAAATAGATTCGGTTTGACCTTGCTTTAATACGATAGACGAAAGCTTGCGATTGTTGCCCAGCTTGGCGCGAACCCACTCATTATTATAAGAGCTGGGAATCAGAATCGAGATTTTGTCTAATTCGCGAGCAATGCGTAAATCTATCGCGTGCTGAATAAAGTTTTGCAGTAATTTTTTATCTCGCCCCAGTGTGGATAAGCTGATTTTTTCAAGCACGGTGATATTGGCTTGTACTTCACGTGTCATCCACACCCATTTATTTTGTAACTTAAAAATGTGAAAGCCTTCACCGGGCGATAAATAAGCTTGCGGCTTGCCACCTTGGTTGAGTTCATCGGCTAAGTCTTGATAATCACTGCCTTGGCGCACGGTGCGTACGGTAAAGTTATTGATTTTAGAAAATGCCTCTTGCGTGTGCATGTATTCCACCAGCGTGCGAAACATCAACTCATCACGGTTATCAAAACTAAGCGTAGTAACAAAAAACTTTTTGCCCCAATTAAATATTTTTGCAGGTAAATCGCGAAACCAAACTGCGATTACACCAAAAGCGGTGATGGCCAAACCACCTGTAATCAGAGTGTTGGCATCAATTAGACTTTGTAAGCGTTCCATTTATGTGTTCTGGATTACAATATTAGGGAATTTTGTGCTGTGGTCATTGGCGCTATTGGCAATTTTAATGGCTGCTTTACGTGCAATTTCTTTGTAAATATTGGCGATTTTGCTTGTCGGTTCGGCAATCACTGTAGGTTTGCCACTATCTGCTTGCATACGAATGTTAATATCGAGTGGCAAGCTGCCGAGTAAATCGACGTTGTAATCTTTACACATCAGCGCGCCGCCGCCAGAGCCGAAAATATGTTCTTCATGCCCACATTGGCTGCAAATATGCGTACTCATATTTTCCACAATGCCTAAAATAGGAATGCCCACTTTTTCAAACATTTTTAAACCGCGTCTAGCGTCCAGCAAGGCAATGTCTTGCGGCGTGGTGACAATAATAGCACCTGTAACGGGGATTTTTTGCGCAAGTGTGAGTTGAATGTCGCCCGTACCTGGGGGTAAATCAATCACCAAATAATCTAAATCTTTCCATTTCGTGTCGCGTAATAACTGCTCTAAAGCACCTGTCACCATCGGCCCTCGCCACACCATGGGCGTGTCGGTATCCACCAAAAAACCAATACTCATGGCTTGAATGCCATGCGCTTGCATGGGTTCCATGCTTTTACCATCGGTGCTTTCTGGGCGGCCACTAATGCCTAGCATTTGTGGCTGGCTAGGGCCATAAATATCCGCATCGAGTAACCCAACTGTCGCACCTTCTGCTGCCAAAGCCAGCGCTAAATTCACTGAAGTGGTTGATTTACCTACGCCACCTTTACCTGAAGCCACTGCAATAATATTTTTAACATTGGGTAATAGTGTCACGCCTTGCTGCGTTTTGTGTGCCACAATGCGCGAGCCGATATTAACCGTTACTGTACCTACACCATCTATCGTTTTGAGATGATTTTCAACCAATGTTTTTACGTTGTTCAGCACGCTCTTTGCAGGGTAACCCAGCACAATGTCCAAGCTGACATTGTTGCCGTTAATTTGGATGTTTTTGGCGGATTTGCCACTAATGAAATCTTTACCAGTATTAGGGTCTATGCAGAGTTTTAAGCTGCTTTGAATGAGAAGTTCGGTAATTGTCATTTGATAAAGCTTAGATGTTAAAATAGTATTTTAGCCGATGCTGTTGAATTTTAACTATTTTATTAAGTGTAATTTTTGCTATAGGCCAGAAAGAGCTATTGCTCTCTAATTTGTTGGCGTGTTATAAAGTCACACACCTACGTATTTAAGTATTTAAAGTGATTTCATGAAAATATTATTGTTAGGCAAAAATGGCCAAGTGGGCTGGGAGTTGCAGCGTAGCCTTGCGCCATTAGGCGAGGTCATTGCGCTCGACTTGCAAAGTCAGCCCTTATGTGGCGATTTGTCTGATTTAGCTGGTCTAGCGCAGACTATTCGTACCGTTGCGCCAGATGTGATTGTAAATGCGGCCGCGCATACGGCAGTAGATAAAGCTGAAAGTGAGCCAGAATATGCACATACATTAAATGCTTCGGCGGTTGAAGTCATGGCAAAAGAAGCTAAACGCTTAGATGCTTGGCTGGTGCATTACTCCACCGATTATGTATTTGATGGCACTGGTAATCAGCCACGGCAAGAAACAGATGCAACAGCACCTTTAAGTGTTTATGGTAAAAGCAAATTAGCGGGGGAGGCTACGATTCTTGCTTCTGGTTGCAAGCATTTAATCTTTCGCACTAGTTGGGTGTATGGTGCGCGCGGTAATAACTTTGCTAAAACCATGCTCAAGCTTGCTAAAGAACGTGAAGTACTTAAGGTGATTAATGACCAAATCGGTGCGCCTACTGGGGCAGATTTATTGGCTGATGTGACCGCACATGCGATTAGAACAGCTTTGCAAAACGAAAAAGTCAGTGGCTTATATCATTTAGTGGCAGGTGGTGAGACGTCTTGGCATGGCTATGCAAAATTTGTGATTGAATATGCGAGGCAAGCTGGCGTAGATATCAAAGTAGCATCAGAAGCCATAGAGGCTGTGCCAACTACATCTTTTCCCACACCAGCTTCACGGCCTTTAAATTCACGTTTAAATACACAAAAATTGCAAAGTACGTTTGGTCTGCGCTTACCAGATTGGCAAAGTGGCGTGACGCGTATGCTCACCGAGATTTTAGAATAACTGTTAAAATATCAGAGACTAAATTTTAAGTAACTTAAGAGAAACAACAACATGACGCAACGCAAAGGTATTATTTTGGCAGGTGGCTCGGGTACGCGCTTACACCCAGTCACGCGAGTGGTTTCAAAACAGCTCTTGCCTATCTACGACAAACCGATGATTTACTACCCGCTAAGCACACTGATGCTTGGGGGTATCAAAGACATTTTAATTATCTCAACGCCACAAGATACGCCGCGTTTTCAGCAATTATTAGGTGATGGCAGTGATTGGGGTTTGAACTTGCAGTATGCCGTGCAGCCCAGCCCAGATGGTTTGGCGCAAGCTTTTATTATCGGCAAAGATTTTATTGGCAATGACCCTAGCGCATTAGTGTTGGGCGATAATATTTTTTACGGCCACGATTTACATAAGCAGCTAGAACAAGCCGCGTTGCAAAAAACAGGCGCAACAGTATTTGCTTATCATGTGAATGACCCAGAGCGTTATGGTGTAGTGGATTTTGACAAACAAGGCAAGGCCACCAGTTTAGAAGAAAAGCCTGCAAAGCCAAAAAGCAATTATGCGGTGACAGGTTTATATTTCTATGATAATCAAGTGATTGATATGGCGGCTAACTTGAAGCCTTCGCCACGTGGGGAATTGGAAATCACTGATTTAAATCGTATTTATCTTGAACAAAAACAACTGAATGTTGAAATTATGGGGCGAGGTTATGCATGGTTAGATACGGGCACACACGAAAGTTTAATTGAGGCCAGTAACTTTATACAAACAATCGAGCATCGCCAAGGTTTAAAGGTCTGTTGCCCTGAAGAAATTGCTTACCGCAAAGGTTTGATTAACGCTGAACAGTTGGAAAAATTAGCCCAGCCTTTAGCTAAAAACGGCTATGGGCAATATCTGATGCGTTTACTTAAAGAAGGTATGCCATTTTGAACTTTATCAAAACCAACATTCCTGAAGTTATTATTGTCGAACCCAAAGTGTTTGGTGATGACCGCGGCTTTTTCTTTGAGAGCTTTAGTCAAAAGCTGTTTGAAGAAGCCATTGGCAGAAGTGTTCAGTTTGTACAAGATAACCACAGCAAATCGGCCAAAAATGTATTACGCGGCTTGCACTATCAAATTCAGCAACCACAAGGTAAATTGGTACGCGTCACACAAGGTGCCGTGCTTGATGTGGCAGTGGATATTCGCAAAAGCTCACCCACTTTTGGTCAGCATGTGGCTTGCGAGCTTTCTGCTGAAAATAAACGCCAAATGTGGGTGCCAGAAGGCTTTGCGCATGGCTTTTTAGTGCTGAGCGACACGGCTGAATTTTTATATAAAACAACAGACTACTACGCACCCGCCCATGAGCGCAGCATTATTTGGAATGACCCAACGATTGCTATTCAATGGCCTAGCACATCAACCCCTTTATTATCTGGTAAAGACAGCCAGGCCAAATTATTGGCAGATGCTGACCATTTTGCATAATTTTAGCGCCTAAAAATCTGCAATAAAAGACTAAAAACACTAGGCGAAAAGTCTAGTCCGCACTTGGTCGCGCGTGCCTTTTCTGCGATAATAGTTTTTTTGATTATCTTAAAAGAAAGCGCAAGCAAATGGCACAATTCGACAACGTTAGCGTTAAAAAGAAAGCTAATATTTATTTTGACGGCAAATGTGTGAGTCACACTGTAATGTTTCCTAACGGCACGCGCAGCACTATCGGTGTTATTTTCCCAAGCTCGCTCACATTTAATACCGCAGCGCCTGAACTGATGGAAATTAACTCAGGCGTATGTAACGTGCGCCTAAAAGATGAGTCTGCTTGGAAAACCTATAAAGCCGGTGAAAAGTTTACAGTACCTGGCAATTCTTCTTTTGAAATTGAAGTGACCGAAACGGTAGATTACGTTTGTCATTTTGAATAAAAATCACACATCTTCCTGAGTGGTGCTCTGGAAGCCGCATGGATACTGGCTTACAGAGGCGCGATTTTCTCTCGGGGTGTTTTGAGCATGTTGACGACATCATTAGAAAGGGTTTTTTATGCCTTCATTTGACATCAGTTCTGAAGTAGATATGGTCGCGTTGAAAAATGCGGTAGATACTGCGGGTAAGCAAATTACCAATCGATATGACTTTAAAGGCACGTCTGCCAAAGTAGAACTCAACGAAAAAGATAATTTGATTACTTTGTTTGGCGATAACGATTTTCAGCTCGACCAAATCAAAGATATTTTGCTCCCCGCGATGGAGAAAAAAGAGCCCGATTCATCAAAACGCTTAGATCATAAAGATGTGCAAAAGGTGGGTGGTAACAAGGTAAAACAAGAGCTTAAAATTCGTGCGGGGATTGATAGTGATTTAGCCAAACGTCTGGTAAAGCTGCTCAAAGATTCTGGTATGAAAGTGCAAGCCAGCATTCAGGGCGACACGGTGCGGGTGAACGGCGCAAAACGTGATGTGCTGCAAGAGGCAATCGCATTTTGCAAAAAAAATGTGACGGATTTTCCGCTACAATTTGGCAATTTTAGAGATTAACCATCGCCTTTTCTCATCAATAATAATAAAGAAATAAATGATGCAGCAAACTAAAGTCACGGCTTATGACTCCACCTTGCGCGATGGTGCGCAAGCGCAAGGCGTCTCTTTTACGGTGGAAGACAAGCTTAAAATAGTAAAAGAACTAGATGCGCTAGGAATTGGCTATATTGAAGCGGGCAACCCAGGCTCTAACCCTAAAGATTTAGAGTTTTTTAAGCGCGCGGCAGATCTGCAATTACAACACGCAAAAATTATCGCATTTGGCAGCACGCGCCGTATCGGCATCAAAGCGGCAGATGACAACAACCTGCGTTCTTTATTAAGCGCCAATACGCAAGCCGTTGCAATTTTTGGTAAAAGTTGGGATTACCAAGTCACCGATATTCTGCGAACTACGCTAGAAGAAAATTTAGCCATGATAGCGGACACCATTGCTTTTTTAAAGCAGCAAGGCAAAGAAGTCACTTTTGATGCGGAGCACTTTTTTGATGGCTACAAAGCCAATGCGGATTACGCTTTAGCAACCTTAAAAGCGGCGGCAGAGGCGGGTGCAGATGTGCTGGCCTTGTGTGATACCAATGGCGGCACTTTCCCGAATGAAATTTTTGAAATCACGGAAAAAGTCGTTGCCCAATTTGGTTCTGTTCAATCAGGCGGTGTGCAAGTAGGCATTCATTGCCATAACGATTGTGAAATGGCGGTGGCGAATTCTGTTGCCGCCGTCCAAGCAGGTGCTACACAGGTGCAAGGCACCATCAATGGCATTGGTGAGCGCTGTGGTAATGCCAATTTGTGTTCCATCATCCCCAATTTGCAATTAAAGCTGGGGCTGAGTTGCATTCCACCAGAAAATATTAGCACCCTCACGCATGTAGCGCGTTTTGTGAACGAAGTCGCTAATATGCCATTTAACGATAAAGCACCATATGTTGGAAACGATGCGTTTTCGCACAAAGGTGGTATGCATATTGATGCGGTCAACAAAAACCCGATTTCGTATGAGCACATTAACCCGGAACAAGTGGGTAATATCCGCCATATTTTGGTTTCAGAAGTCGCAGGGCGGGGCGCATTGCTGAATAAATTGCAGCAAATTGAACCAACGCTGACTAAAGATTCGCCCGACACCATCCGCGTGTTAGAGCAACTCAAAGCCTTGGAGCATGAAGGCTACCAGTTTGAAGGCGCCGAAAGCTCGTTTGATTTGTTAATTCACAAACTGCTAGGTAAATTTGAGCCATTTTTTAGCCTCAAGCAATACAACGTCAGTATTTTTGAGCCTTCAGCCGATGGCCTCAATTCTTCCGCCACCATCCATGTGAACGTGAGTGGCGTTGATGCAAATGCCACCGCGCAAGGCGATGGCCCGGTGAATGCGCTAGACAAAGCCATGCGTAAAGCCTTGGCAGATTTTTACCCAGCCATTAACGAGATTAAATTGGTGGATTATAAAGTGCGCGTCTTAGATAGTAGCCAAGCCACCGCCGCCAAAGTGCGCGTGATTATTGAATCTACCGACCAGCAACAAAGCTGGACGACCATTGGCGTTTCAACCGATATTATTGAAGCGTCTTGGTTGGCGTTGAAGGATGCGGTAGAAGTGAAGCTAATGAAATTGTAGGTTAGTTTTACAGCTCAAAGTAAGACTCAATATTCAGAGGGTTAATGAGTATCACTTTATCCCAATCACGTTTAACTATTGTGTTTTGGTTTATTTGAACTCTCTCTAAATCTCTAAGACCATATCCAATATAGTCGATTAAAACTAGCCACCATTCAGGGTATTTGTGTTTATGCTTTTCAATCTTATTTGTTTTTTCATCAATAACGAGTTTCAAGTTATGTTCAATTTTTGGAAGAACAAAGCCACTTTCGTCTGAGTCTGTATAAATTGCAAGATGAAATAATTCGCTTGTTCTCTCTATAGGGGAAAATTTTAATTCGAAATTTTCATTAATATAAAAAGTAGAGAATTCAGACAAGTTAGTTAGTTTTACAATATCTAAAATTTTTTCGATCTTCTTTGATAGAGATTCCCAATTTTCTATCGGCCTTTTAAAACGAACACCTACAAGCCAGCTAGAATTAGATTTATGAGAGTTTTGATTATTAAGTAGGTATAAAATTTTATCTCTAAGTGGGAAGCGCTCTTTTTCTAAACTTTTTAATTTGCCATTTTTAAGTATGAAGTTTTGGTTGAGTTTTCTGACTTCAACAGCAATTGTGTCGTCAACTAAATAATCAGGTGGAATGTTACCATCAGGCTCATAAACTACCTTTTGAAATTTACCTTCCAAATAATGCAGCACAATCTCCTCATCTCTATTCATTATCAGACTCCAGCCCGTAGGGGCACACTCGTTTACGTTACTCCGTATGTAATTTAACATCAAATTCGGTGGACTGCTTTACGAGTCCGCCCTATAACATCATAAAAAAATACATTAAAAGCACGCATTTTTAGCACAACATCATTTCACTACCTTTGCAAGCCAGTATCCATACGGCTTACAGAGGCATAAAAAATCCTCGGGCGATTTTTAGCTTTTTAATTCACTTGCTTATTTGGTTGTAAAAGCACCAATTTGAGTTGTTCTTGTTCCACAGGGCGCACTGTAATTTGTTGGTAGGTGAGCACGCCTAGTGCGGCATGGTTAAACTCGCGCAAGCCGCCTTGGCGCTCTAATACGTCGTGTTGTTTCCAAAATAATTCAAATTCGGCGCTGGCTTGTGTGAGTTCAGCAACGAGGCTTTTTAACTCTGGTTCTTCTAGTCTGCTACGACAGTCTGCACGAAATTCCGCAACCAGCCTTTTGCTACGTGCCTCCCAGTTGGCAATAAAACTTTTAGCATTTGGCTGGGTAAATACTAATCTGAGCAAGTTGGGTGGCGCATCTTGCTTGGGTTTCTCTAGGTTTTGGCTAAACCATTCATTAAAAAGCGTTTGCGCGGGCGCGTTGTAGCCTAACACGTTCCAAGTTTTGCCCAAAATATAGGCTGGTATGGTGATGCTGTCTAATATTTTGATTAAGGTTTCTGGCGCGGAGTCGGCTTCGTTATTATGCGCTTGTGGGTCGCGTCTATCGGCCATATCGAATAAATATGTGCGTTCAGTTCGGCTGAGTTTTAGAGCTTGGCTTAAGCGTAGCAGGGCATCTGCGGAAATATTCACATCACGGCCTTGTTCTATCCACGTGTACCAAGTGGCACTAATGCTTGCGAGCTGGGCGACTTCTTCACGGCGCAGGCCTTGAGTACGCCTGCGCGCGCCTGTTGGGAAGCCAAACTCTTCGGGTGTGCCACGTTGGCGTAAGGCTTGTAAAAATTCGCCTAGTTCTTTGCGTCGTGTGCCCATGGAGATTACTTATCCTGTTATGTTTAATACTAGTATAACCTATATCATTGTCAGGGTATTAAAACTTAGGTATGCTTGCGTTCTTGTTTGATTCTGTACAATTTTAGGAGCTATCATGGCGGGAAAAACGCTTTACGATAAATTATGGGATTCGCATGTGGTGCATGAAGATGCAGACGGCACATGCTTGATTTATATTGACCGACATTTGGTGCATGAAGTGACCAGCCCGCAAGCGTTTGAAGGTTTGCGTTTAGCAAATCGCAAACCTTGGCGTTCGGATACGATTGTCGCGAACCCTGACCATAATACGCCAACTAAAGATTGGGCCAAAGGCATTGAAGACCCGATTTCACGTTTGCAAGTAGAAACGCTTGATAGCAACATTAAAGAAACTGGTGCATTGGTTTACTTTCCATTTAAACATGCGAATCAAGGCATTATCCACGTAATTGGGCCTGAAAACGGTACGACCTTGCCAGGTATGACTGTGGTATGTGGTGATAGCCATACTTCAACCCATGGTGCATTTGGCGCATTGGCGCACGGCATTGGGACTTCTGAAGTTGAGCACGTATTAGCGACACAAACCTTAATCGCCAAAAAATCAAAACGCATGTTGGTGCGTGTAGATGGCGAGTTAGGTGTGGGCGTGACGGCAAAAGACGTGGCTTTAGCCGTGATTGGCAAAATTGGCACGGCAGGTGGCAATGGCTTTGCGATTGAGTTTGGTGGTGATGTGATTCGTGCATTAAGCATGGAAGGCCGCATGACGATTTGTAATATGGCGATTGAAGCAGGCGCACGCGCTGGCATTATCGCGCCAGATGAAAAAACAGCCGAGTACTTAAAGGGCCGTCAATACGCGCCAAAACCAGCGGATTGGGATAATGCAGTGGCTTATTGGAATACATTGGCAACGGATGCTGATGCAACATTTGATAGCGTAGTTGAGTTAAAAGGCGCTGACATCGCCCCACAAGTGACTTGGGGTACTTCGCCCGAGCAAGTATTGCCAATTAACGGATTGGTGCCAGATCCAGCACAAGAAAAAGATGCAACTAAGCGCACCAGTATTGAAAATGCCTTGAAGTACATGGGGTTAACCGCGAACACGCCAATTGAAGAGATTAAATTAGATAAAATTTTTATTGGTTCATGCACCAATAGCCGCATTGAAGACTTACGCGCTGCAGCGGTGGTGGCTAAAGGTAAAAAAGTGGCTAGTTCTATTCAATTAGCCATGGTAGTGCCTGGCTCGGGCCAAGTAAAACGCATGGCGGAAGAAGAAGGCTTGGACAAAATTTTTATCGAGGCAGGTTTTGAATGGCGTGAACCGGGGTGCAGTATGTGTTTAGCGATGAACGCAGATAGACTCAGCCCAGGTGAGCGTTGTGCTTCAACCTCAAACCGTAACTTTGAGGGTCGCCAAGGTCAAGGCGGACGTACGCACTTAGTCAGCCCAGCGATGGCGGTTGCCGCAGCAGTTGCAGGCCATTTTGTTGACGTGCGCAGTTTGTAAAAGGAATCGAAAATGAAAGCATTTACCCAATTAAAAGGCTTAGCTTGCCCGATAGACCGCGCCAATATTGATACTGACGCGATTATTCCAAAGCAGTTTTTAAAGAGTATTAAACGTTCTGGTTTTGGCCCATATTTGTTTGATGAGTGGCGCTATAAAGACCACGGCGAACCCGGCATGGATTGTACAAATCGTCCATTGAACACAGACTTCGTGCTGAATCAGCCTCGATACAAAGGTGCGCAAATTATGTTGGCGCGTGAGAACTTTGGTTGTGGCTCTAGCCGTGAGCATGCACCTTGGGCGATTGAAGACTACGGCTTCCGTGTGATTATTGCGCCAAGTTACGCCGATATTTTCTTTAACAATTGCTACAAAAATGGCATGTTACCGATTGTGGCCAGTCATGCCATGGTCGACAAATTGTTCAATGAATGTCAAGCCAATGAAGGGTATACCTTAAACGTAGACTTGCCTTCACAAACCGTGACTTTGCCTTCTGGCGAAACATTCACGTTTGACATTCATCCAACCTCAAAACATAACTTGTTGAATGGCTTGGACGAAATTGGTTTGACGTTGTTGCATGCGGAAAAGATTAAATCTTTTGAGAGTAAACATAAGCAGAGTCAACCTTGGCTATTCGCATAAACACATCGCCGTCATTCCGTGCATGACACGGAATCCAGTGGCTTTAAGACTATAAATGGATTCCCACTTACGTGGGAATGACGAGCAGAAGAATTTAAATATTTAGGAAAAATCATGACAATGAATATCGCAGTATTACCCGGTGATGGCATCGGCCCAGAGATTATCAAACAAGCTTTGCGCGTGTTGGATGTATTAAAAAGCGAAGGCATGGACATGACCTTCACGGAAGCCCCTTTGGGCGGTCAAGCGTATGACCAATACGGTCATCCTTACCCTGAATTCACGCAAAAGGTTTGCCGTGCAGCGGATGCAGTATTGTTGGGCGCAGTTGGTGGTCCACAATATGACAACTTAGACCGTCCATTACGTCCAGAGCGTGGTTTGTTAGGCATTCGCAAAGACTTGGGCTTGTTTGCGAACTTGCGCCCAGCCGTGTTGTACCCAGAGTTGGCGAATGCTTCAACACTTAAACCAGAAGTGGTGGCAGGCTTGGATATTATGATTGTGCGCGAACTCACAGGTGACGTGTACTTTGGTCAACCACGTGGTATGCGCGTGAATGAAGAAGGCGAGCGCGAAGGCTTTAACACCATGGTCTATAGCGAGTCAGAAGTGCGTCGTATTGCGCACGTGGCTTTCCAAATTGCCATGAAACGTCAGAAAAAATTGTGTTCAGTTGATAAAGCCAACGTGCTTGAAACCACCGAGTTCTGGAAAGAAATCGTGATTGACGTGGCAAGCGAATATCCAGAAGTGGAGTTGAGCCATATGTACGTGGATAACGCGGCCATGCAACTCATCCGCAATCCAAAACAATTTGACGTGATGGTGACTGGCAATATCTTTGGTGACATTTTGTCTGATGAAGCTTCTATGTTGACAGGCTCTATCGGCATGTTGGCTTCAGCAAGTTTGAACGAAACTAAAAAAGGCTTGTATGAGCCATCACATGGTTCAGCCCCTGATATTGCCGGTAAAAACTTAGCCAACCCAATTGCGACTGTATTATCAGCCGCGATGATGTTGCGTTACACCTTTGATAATGAAGCCGCAGCGCAACGCATTGAAAACGCGATTAAGAAAGTGTTGGCGGCAGGTTACCGTACAGGTGATATTTATGAAGAAGGTATGAAGCGTGTATCATGCTCAGAAATGGGCGACCAAATTGTGGCTGCGATGTAATAAAATGGCATGACTTGGTATAATTATCTAAGTCATCAGTGGTTTTGTTGGTTTGATTTAATGTGTTATTTGGAGGCAATATGTCAAAATACTTGGTTGGAATCACGTTAGCGTTAATTCTTTGCGCATGTAACACGGTGCATGGTGTAGGAAAAGACATTGAAAAAGCGGGTGAAGCCGTGCAAAAGTCAACTCAATAAATACAGCAAGTATTGGATAAGAAATGTTAAAAGTAGGTTTTATCGGTTGGCGTGGCATGGTAGGCAGCGTACTCATGCAGCGTATGTTGGAAGAAAATGATTTTGCGGATATTGAGCCACAATTTTTTACCACATCACAAGTGGGAGGCAAAGGCCCAAATGTGGGTAAAGAAACTCCAGCATTATTAGATGCTAAAGACACTAACGCTTTAAAAAATATGGATGCGATTGTTTCGTGCCAAGGCGGCGATTACACCAGTGAAATTTTCCCAAAATTGCGTAATGCAGGTTGGAAAGGTCATTGGATTGACGCGGCTTCAACTTTGCGTATGGAAAAAGACGCAGTTATCATACTTGACCCTGTCAATATGCATGTGATTAAAGATGCATTGCAAAAAGGTGGCAAAAATTGGGTGGGTGGAAACTGTACAGTTTCTTTGATGCTGATGGCATTGAATGGCTTATTTAAAGCCGACTTGGTTGAGTGGGCTACTTCTATGACCTACCAAGCAGCTTCAGGTGCGGGCGCACAAAATATGCGTGAACTACTCAATCAAATGGGTGAGGCACATTTTGCGGCAAGCAAATTGCTAGCAGATCCAGCTTCGGCTATTTTAGATATTGATCGCACGATTGCAGGTACTTTGCGCGATGACAGCTTTCCCACTTCACACTTTGGTGTGCCATTGGCAGGTAGCTTAATTCCTTGGATAGACAAAGATTTAGGCAATGGTCAAAGCAAAGAAGAGTGGAAAGGCGGTGTTGAGACCAATAAAATTTTAGGTCGCGAAGCTAACCCGATTGTCATTGATGGATTATGTGTACGCATTGGCGCAATGCGTTGCCACTCTCAAGCATTAACTATTAAACTCAAAAAAGATGTGCCAATGGACGAAATTAACCAAATGTTAGCGGGCGCTAACCAGTGGGCAAAAGTTATTCCAAATGAACGTGATGTAAGTATGCGCGAACTTACCCCAGCATTTGTGACTGGAAAACTGCTTACGCCAGTTGGTAGGTTGCGTAAGATGGCGATGGGGAATGACTACCTTTCGGCCTTTACCGTAGGGGACCAATTGCTATGGGGTGCGGCCGAGCCTTTACGTCGTATGTTACGGATTTTAATAGAAAAATAATCAAACTTTGCAAGTGTGTTGTTGCAAAAATAGCAAACACTTGCACCCGTAAAATGTTAAGAATGTTCGTAAGGTGCATTCTTAGCTTGCATAGCTAACTAATTGATGTTATTTTAATATTTGCCAATATATAGTTTCATCAAGGAATCGCTGTGCAAAAATCTAAAATAAAGCAAATTTCTCTGGCTGTGTGCTTGGCACTTACGCCATTTTCAATTTACGCCGCAGGTTTAGGGAAGCTGAACACATTATCAAGCTTGGGGGAGCCGCTAAGAGCAGAAATTGAAGTGATTGCTACGCCTCAAGAGTTAGCAACGTTAGCTGCTTCTATTGCCTCAGAAGAGGCTTTTGCTGCTCAAGCTGTAACAAGGCTTGGAATACATAATAATATTAAAGTAGAGCTTGTTAAAAACAGTGGCGGCAAGTCTGTATTAACATTGCGCAGTAGTGAGCCGATTAATGATCCGTATTTGGATATGATTATTCAGATGGATTGGGATAGTGGACAACTACAACGCGAGTACACCGTTTTATTGGATCCCCCAACTTACAAACCTACCGAGGTGGTGAGCGATGCTGTAGAAGTGTCTTCACCTTTTGCGTCTGATACTACGTCCGCTGCTGATGAAACACAAACTGAAGTAAAAAAAACCAGCACAAAAAAAATAAAGAAGTATAAGAAAAAACAAGTTGCAGCAAAACCGCCAGTTGAGATGGCAGTAGAAGTTGCGGCTGATGCACAAGAAACAACTACAAAAAGTGGTGATACACTGACCTCAATAGCAAAGGATTTGCAAATTGAAGGGGTTAGCTTAGATCAAATGCTAGCAGGTTTGTATGCGGCAAATCAGGATGCATTTATTAAAGGTAATATCAATCGCTTAAAAGTTGGTAAAATTATCAAGGTTCCTACAAAAGATAGCCTCACTTCTGTTAGCAATAATCAGGCAAGACAAGTTGTTAGAGCGCATTCAAATAACTGGAATGCTTACCGTAATTCAATGGCAAAAGTGGTTGCCAGCTCAGTTGCTACAAATGATGCTGAGGAAAAACAAACATCGACGGGTAAAATTACTACAGCTGAGGATAAAGCAGCAGAAACAAAAACTGGTCCACAAGATGTGGTAAAACTTTCGGCTGGTGAAAAAGGTGTTAAAGGTGTTGACGATAAACTCATAGCGCTTCAGGAAGAAACTCTAGCACAAGAAAAATCTCTAAAAGAAGGTCAAGAAAGAGCAGCCCAATTAGAGAGCCAAATCAATGACATGAAAAAAGTGCTGGATTTAAAAAACCAGACAATGTCAGAAAAACAAAATACTGTTGTTTCTGAGACCTTGCCAGCTGTTTCAGCCACAACCACAGAAGTAAAACCAGAGGTGAGAGTTGATATACCAGTCGTACCTGATGTTTCAGGTACGACTACAACTCAACCAGCTGATGTATCTGCAACTACAACTGTCATGCCTGAGGTTGCAGTTGAACCGTCTAAGCCAGAGCCAGTTGCGGAACAAAAGCCTGCTGTTACAGTACCAATTGAAACGCCAGTGGAAGAACCTGGTTTTATAGATGGCATTATGGCTGGCGATAACAACTTACCACTGATTGGTGGCGGTTTAGGCATAGCTTTGCTAGGGGCGGGTTGGATGTTCTTGCGTAATAAACGTAAGAAAAATCTAGACAGTTTTGAACGTGGCATATTAACTTCGGGTGGTTTGCGTGCAAATACTGTGTTTGGCAATACGACAAGTAACACCAGCACTTCAGATACATCATTTCTAACTGATTTCGCACAAAGTGTTGATGGTGGCATGATAGACACCAATGATGTTGACCCAATCGCAGAAGCTGAAGTATATATGGCTTATGGGCGTGGCACACAAGCTGAAGAAATTTTGAAAGACGCGATTCTAAAAGAACCTAAGCGCTATGAATTGCACTTAAAACTACTAGAGATATATGTAGAAAACAAAGATGCTGCTTCTTTTGAAACAATAGCAGGTGAACTATATACTTCACTAGGGGCGGATGACCCTGTATGGGCTAAAGTTGCAACCTTGGGTGCCAAACTAGAGCCTGATAATCCTTTGTATGATTTAAGTAAAATCAGTGTGGCAGCAACTGCGGCGGCTACAAGTTTAACTTCTGATGATATGGATTTTTCTGAAACGGCTGAGAGTACGGCTAATGACATATTGTCTACACCAGATTTGCTAACTGCTGACAGTAATGATATTGATTTTTCTCTGGATGATGATAAGCCGCTTTCTAATGAATTAGACTTGTCGGATACAGTCAGTCCGCAAGAAATTGATTTTTCTCAGTTAGATAACGATGATGTGCTGGATATAGGAGCAAGCACAATATCAGAATTTACGCCTGAACCTATAGCTAGATCTAATATTAATGATAGTAATTTAATGGATTTTGAAATCGGAGAGAAATTTGATTTAGCGCAGAGTGTAAATGTTGCAGATTTGGACGCAAATGAAGTAACCCAAGATAATGCTGTTAATCTCTCAGATAAATTGCCTTCGTTAGATCTTACTGCTACAGATAATGTAACTAACAATTTGGAAGCAGAGGTTAATTCTGCACCAGTTGAAACTTTAGATTTTGCCCTAGACTTTGAACTACCAAATGCGACTACTGAACCAGAAGTAAAGCCACTAGCACAACAAGATGATATTGCTCAAGATTTTACTTTTGAGTTGCCTTCTGCTGGTTTGCCAGATATTCAATTTGGTGAGTCTGCCAAAGCGGATGACTTGCCAGTCGTGAATGAGCTAGTTGCACCAGCATTAGATTTATCATCAATCAATCTTGATTTAGGTAGCCCAACGATTCAGCCTGATTTGAGTCAATCTAGCACGTCGAGTGCGCTTGAATCTTCAGGTGCAGAATCACCAGACGTGGAAATCAAGCTTGATTTAGTTGCAGTTTATATGGATATGGATGATAAAGTAGGCGCTAGAGAGTTGCTTGAAGAGGTCATAAAAGAGGGTGGACCCGCACAAAAACAACGTGCTCAGAAACTCTTGGATGGCCTTGCCTGATAAAATTAGTTTAGAAAAGCCGAGCAACAGCTCGGCTTTTTTGTTGATAGAATGTGCACTGTCACCTTATTAATGTCGGCTAATTATTTTACTGTGCATCCTGTCGTAAAAATCTTATTTTTAATTTCAATGTTATTGCTGATGAACATCTTACCTGTTCAGTTGCTTTTAGTGTTGTGCGTATTTTTTTTCATATTGGCAATATGGAAAGGAAACGGTCAATATTTAAAAGTTTTAAGTCGTATGCGCTGGCTATGGTTTTCACTATTGTTAATTTACGCACTTACCACGCCTGGCGAATATATTGCGAATTTTTCTACCACTATTTTGCCCACATACGAGGGCCTACAAGCTGGAATAATACAGATAGGCAAATTATGTTGCGCCCTTGCTATCTTAAATTTACTATTTTCAACAAGCAAAAAAGAGCAATTGTTAGCAGCATTATTTTATCTGCTTACCCCTTTCAAGTGGCTTGGATTTAATATTGAGAAATTTTCAGCTCGATTATTTTTAACGTTTGAGTATGTTGAGATATTTGCTGAACGATCGAAAATAGATTGGCATTTCTTGCAAGCACTCCATCAACCTAGCATGAATATCAACATTAACAAAATTGTAAATCTACAGCTGCAGCCCATACAATGGATCGATAAAATCACAATCTTTGTGATTGTGGTGTTTGTTTTTTCATGTTTTTTGTACCAAGTCATTTTATGAAAATAGCACTAGGGCTAGCCTATCAAGGGACTTTGTTTTGTGGCTGGCAAAGTCAGTCAGACAAAAGCGGAGTGCAAGACATTTTAGAGGCTGCAATCGCTCAAATTGCACAACATGCAATTCGCGTTCACGCTGCGGGGCGCACGGATACTGGTGTGCATGCATTAGGACAAGTGGTGCATTTTGAAACGGATACTTTACGGCCATTATCGGCTTGGGTGCGGGGGGTGAATGCGCATTTGCCGTCCACAGTGCGTATTCAGTGGGCACATGAGGTGAGTGATGATTTTCATGCGCGTTTTTCAGCGAGTAGACGCGCTTATCAATATTTACTTTATAACGCCCCAGTGGCTTCGGCGCTCATGGCTAAGCAAACGGGCTGGTACCATTTGCCATTGAATTTATCTGCTATGCAAGAAGCGATTGCTTACTTGGTAGGTGAGCATGATTTTAGTGCTTTTCGTGCAGCGCAGTGCCAAGCCAAAACGCCAGTACGAACCATTACTAAAGCGGAAGTGCGGCAACAAGGCCAATATTTTATTTTTGATTTTTCAGCCAATGCCTTTTTGCACCATCAAGTACGCAATATGATTGGTGCGCTGATTTATGTTGGCAAGGGTGCTTACCCGCCCAATTATATAAAAACTTTGCTCGAGCAACACAACCGCACTTTGTCACCCCCAACTTTTTCACCTCATGGTCTCTATTTAACCTCTGTATGTTATGACGCTAAGTGGGGCTTACCAGAATTATCAGAGAAACTAACTGTTTTACTGTAAAATTATGCTGTTATGAGAACCAGAGTCAAAATTTGTGGCATCACACGTGTAGAGGACGCGCTTTGTGCTGTTCAGCACGGCTCAGATGCGATAGGCTTGGTATTTTATCCGCCTAGCCCGCGCAATGTCAGCGTGGCACAAGCCAATGAAATTGTGCAACAAATCCCTGCTTTTGTCAGTGTGGTTGGTTTGTTTGTGAACGCAGCTATAAACGATATCAAAGAGGTGTTGTCGAACGTAAGCTTGGATTTATTACAGTTTCATGGGAATGAAACACCAGAAGATTGCAATCAATTTGGTCTGCCTTATCTTAAGGCAATTCGAGTAAGGCCTGATACAAATTTGCTACAATGCGCACAAGATTTTGCAGATGCTAAAGCCTTATTGCTCGATACTTATACTGAGGGCATAGCAGGCGGCACTGGGCAAGTGTTTGATTGGAATTTAATTCCTAAAAATTTAGCTAAACCAGTGATATTAGCTGGTGGCTTAAATGCGCAAAATGTGGCGCAAGCCATTAAACAAGTAAAACCTTACGCTGTAGATGTCAGCGGCGGGGTGGAAATAGCAAAAGGCATTAAGGATGCGGTAAAAATTGCCGACTTTATGCGTGAAGTGAGATTAAGCGGAGAATAAATATGCAGTTATATAACATGCCAGATGCGCGTGGGCATTTTGGACAATTTGGCGGTACGTTTGTGGCTGAAACTTTGGTGGAAGCCTTAGAAGAGTTGCGTGTGATGTATGAAAAATATCGTAATGACCCGATATTCTTAGCTGAATATGCCTATGATTTGAAGCATTTTGTGGGTCGTCCAAGCCCGATTTATCACGCCGAGCGTTTATCTAACAAAATTGGCGGTGCGCAAATTTATTTAAAGCGTGAGGATTTAAACCACACAGGTGCACATAAAGTGAATAACACCATCGGCCAAGCCTTGCTTGCTAAACGCATGGGCAAACCGCGCGTGATTGCAGAGACGGGTGCAGGTCAGCATGGCGTGGCCACCGCAACGATTGCCGCGCGTTTGGGCTTAGAGTGCGTGGTGTATATGGGCAGTGAAGATGTAAAGCGCCAAGCCCCAAATGTGTTTAGAATGAAATTGCTTGGTGCTACCGTTGTGCCTGTTGAGAGTGGTTCAAAAACGCTCAAAGATGCACTCAATGAAGCGATGCGTGATTGGGTGACTAATATTGAAACGACCTTTTATATTATCGGCACCGTGGCGGGCCCTCATCCTTACCCCATGATGGTACGCGATTTCCAAGCAGTGATTGGAAATGAAGCCAAAGTGCAAATGATGGAAATGGTAGGGCGGCAGCCAGATGCCGTGGTGGCTTGTGTCGGTGGTGGCTCAAATGCGATGGGTATTTTTTACCCTTATATTGACGTACCAAACGTGCGCTTGATTGGTGTAGAAGCAGCTGGTCTTGGTATAGTCACAGGCATGCACGCAGCACCTTTAACTGCCAACAGCCCAGTAGGTGTGTTGCATGGTAACCGCACCTACTTAATGCAAGATGCTGATGGCAATATTATTGAAACGCATTCCATTTCGGCGGGTTTAGATTACCCTGGTGTGGGCCCTGAACACGCTTGGCTCAAAGATATTCACCGTGCTGAATATGTAGCGATTACCGATGATGAAGCGATGGCAGCATTTCATAATTTGTGCCGCACCGAAGGAATTATTCCGGCGTTGGAATCTAGCCACGCGTTAGCACATGCTGAAAAAATGGCCAAAACCATGCGTAAAGATGAGATTATTTTGGTCAATTTGTCTGGTCGCGGCGATAAAGACATTAATACCGTGGCAAAGTTAGCCAATATCACTTTGTAAAAAATAGCGCAATTTCAGCACTCTTCATTTCACCACCTCTGGAAGCCACTATCCATGCGGCTTCCAGAGGCATAAAAATCTCTCGGGTGTTAAATCAGGCATTATTATGCCTATTTTTAGCGTAAATTTTGCAGATCTGCTTAACTTAAAAGTTTATCTACTTGGCTTAAAAATAGTACAATTCAGTCTTGTAAAAGCATTTTAAAAGAATAGATCGTATGTCGCGCATTCAAACCGTATTTTCTGCATTAAAATCTCAAGGCAAAGTTGCTTTAATTCCTTATATCACCGCGGGTGATCCACACCCAAGCCATACGGTGAACTTAATGCACACTTTGGTTAAGCACGGCGCAGATATGATTGAATTAGGCATTCCATTTTCTGACCCCATGGCGGATGGTCCAGTGATTCAACGCGCCAGTGAGCGTGCCTTGGCACATAAAGTGGGCTTGAGTAAAGTGTTTGAGATGGTGAAAACCTTTCGTCAAACTGACCAAAAAACACCGATTATTTTGATGGGCTATGCTAATCCGATTGAGGCCATTGGCACGATTGCCTTTGCTGACCGCGCAAAAGCGGCTGATGTAGATGGGGTGATTACTGTAGATTATCCGCCAGAAGAGTGCGCCGATTACGTGAAAGAATTGCGCGTACGTGATATTGACCCGGTATTTTTATTATCGCCCACCACAGAGCCTAGCCGTGTAGATTTAATTATTAAACAAGCCAGTGGTTTTGTGTATTATGTTTCACTCAAAGGTGTGACGGGTGCAAAAAATTTAGATATTGTAGAAGTGTCGCAGCGCGTGGCTTCAATACGCACGCAAACAGATTTACCCGTTGGCGTTGGTTTCGGGGTGCGCGATGCGGCAACTGCAAAAGCCACAGCTGAAATTGCCGATGCGGTGGTAGTGGGCAGCCGCATGGTGATGACCATTGAAGAATCAAACGATGCTAATTTATTGAGCAATGTGGCCGCATTAATGGATGAGTTAAAAGTGGCTATGGATGCAGCTAAAAAAATAAGTTAAATGATGCACTAAAGGGGTTAATATGGGATGGCTAAATCAGTTACCACAAAAAATTAAAAGCGTTGTTGGGCGCGCCAAACAATCTGTACCAGAAGGGCTTTGGGAGAAATGCCCGTCATGTCAAATGGCGCTTTATCATAAAGACTTAGATGAAAATGCCCAAGTTTGCCCAAAATGTGGACACCACAATCGTATGAGTGCACGCGCTCGTATTGACTTGTTGCTAGATTCTGAGGGGCAGTTTGAAATTGGCGCAGATGTAAACCCTATAGATCCGCTCAAATTTAATGATAGTAAAAGCTATGCGGATCGTATCAAAGAGTCGCAAAAATCAGTGGCTGAAAAAGACGCATTAGTTGTTGTGCAAGGCACAATGAACGGCATCCCCGTCGTTGTTGCGGCCTTTGAGTTTAAATTCATGGGTGGCTCAATGGGTTCAGTCGTAGGTGAGCGTTTTGTGCGCGGTGTGCAAACAGCCATTGAGAATAAAATGGCATTTATTTGCATATCGGCCAGTGGTGGTGCGCGTATGCAAGAAGGCTTGTTATCGCTGATGCAAATGGCTAAAACCAGCGCGGCTCTCACACAGTTAAGCAAAGCGGGCTTACCCTTTATTTCAGTATTAACAGACCCAACCATGGGTGGCGTTTCAGCAAGTTTTGCCATGCTAGGCGATATTATTGTGGCTGAACCTCAAGCATTAATTGGCTTTGCTGGCCCTCGTGTGATTGAACAAACCGTGCGTGAAACCCTGCCTGAAGGTTTTCAGCGTGCTGAGTTTTTATTGGAACACGGTGCAATTGATTTGATTATTGATCGCCGTGAAATGCGCAACAGACTGACGGGTATTTTATCTAATTTAATGCGTTTACCTGCGGCGGCTTGATTAACATCTCTTATGCCTAAAGATTTACCTGCTTGGCTAAGTTATATCGAAAGCCTGCACCCAAAAACCATTGCCATGGGTTTAGAGCGGGTCAAGCGCATGATAGCGCGCTTGCAATTGCATCCTTCATTTACCATCATCACAGTGGCTGGCACCAACGGCAAAGGCTCGACCTGTGCGATGCTTGCACAAATTTATCAGCAAGCAGGCTTTTCTGTTGGGAGCTATTCTTCCCCCCATTTATTGCGTTACAACGAGCGCGTCAAAGTAAACGGCATTGAGGCCAGTGATGCTGATTTGTGCAAAGCATTTGCCGTGGTCGATACCGCTAGAAATGAGGGTGAAGTCATTGCGCTGACTTATTTTGAAGTAGGCACGCTAGCGGCAATGTGGCATTTTATGCAAACCAAGTTAGATGTAGTGATTTTAGAAATTGGTCTAGGTGGCAGGTTAGATGCCGTGAATGCGTTTGAACCACATTGTGCCATTGTCACCAGCGTAGATTTAGACCATCAAGAGTTTTTGGGCGATAC
>CAJPEV010004212.1:0-23978 GCA_905338385.1 Darwinula stevensoni | reverse complement strand
ATCCCGGTAATTGTTGACAATCGGATCCGTGAAAGGCGGCGAGTGTCTCGGGCTGTCTTTTGAGGCCTCGGGTCGATCGGGTGGGCTCGGGGTGGGCTCAGGTGGTTCTTTTGGCAGCGCATTTGCGGGGTTCATTAGCATGGGAGGCGGGAGGGCTGCCAAGTATACAGTTCTCTCTGGGGTGGGGAGAGGATGAAAGAAAAGGAACAGGAGCCCTGTTGCTACCTGTTGAGAATGGCGATACTGTTGTGGCTGGGCACGATCCAGGGAATCTGTCTCGAGGGAATCGAAGGAAACGGAATACTCCATCCTTTATGGCATCATATCGGCCCGTGCGATATTTCCGAGAGCATGAATGACCCAGGAAGGAAGGGGCAGGGTTTGATGATGGCAGAGCCAGGCTCTACGTGGATAGAAAGTGCGATTGGAACCATTTTTCACGACTTGATATTCATGAGGCGCCAAGGTCCCTTGAATAGCACGGGCATGAATGGAGACTTCCAGCTCAAAATGATGATGGAGAATCATAGAATAACGGGATATCTCGCCTTCCCTATAACCGTTAAAAGAGTGGAATCCCTGTCGTACCTTGGGGCGGGGAGTGGGGCTGTGGAGCATGAAAATGGTCGTGGAGGGAGGACATTCACGAGGGAGGACATTCTCATAATGATCTCATCAGGGACTTGATTACGCTGTTGCGTGTTGCTTGGACTCCTTTGCTCGGTGGAGGTTCGTTGGGTGGGGGGAGGAGTCTCATCATGCTCGCGAGGGGGTAATGGTCCTCGTTTCTTTCGTTAGTCAAGGTAGGGTTCAGCAGAGGGGGGGGGTTCACCCGGGGGTTCACCCGACCGTGAAATATCCAGCTTTGGGATGCATATTCCTGCAGATGAAGAGATCATCTCTGACGCAGATCAGTATTCGGGGGATAACGGTATGGAGGTGCTTTCTCCGAGGGATCGGTGGGGGATGAATATTTAATACGCGAGGGACGAGTATGTGGGGCATGAATATGTGGGCGCATTAAAGTAGCATACCTGACGATTGACTTCCAAGACAGAGACGTATTCAATTCAACGACTTCATTCTAGATGCCACTACCGCCCAACGCATGAATTTGTAATCCTCATAAACCATTGAATGAATATGCATTACTTCTTTTGAAGCAGGAGATAACAAACTTCGCCCCTCCTCGGAGTAACAATAAAGCTGCGGATCTAATGAATCTGGAATGAGTGGCTGCTTCGCCAGGCAAACAGAAGCACATGGTCTCGGTTATTTTTATTCAGCTGCTTCTCGGTACGCCAAGCGATTGTCGTCGACTTCAGTTGTTGCATTGCCTCGAGTCGAGGGGCGGATCGGCTCGGAACGATTTCGCTGTGTCCTTGTGCGGGCTCTCGATTTTATTTCCTCGGCTTCCCCTTCCTAAAGTCTTCGGGAGGATCGTTTCAATTTCTGTTAGGATTGATCGAATCAGAGAATGCCCTTAGCTGGTCTTTGTGGGATCACGCCACTTAGAGGATACAGGAGAGAATGCGATGGGATTCCAGAGTCGATAGGGGAATACGACCCCGGCACTCCACGGGACTTACATCACGCGCGGCCTTTGCCTTTCCCCGGTATTAAGGCCCTTGTGTACCGCCGGGATGAAGGGGAGGCTAAATAGTCTCACGTGACATCTCGTGCGGGCCCTACTAAAAGCGGTGATTGATGACTCAGGTGCTGCTGCACGGATCGGGTCGTGATTGTTCCATCATCGTAGATTCCGGCTTCCTCGACTAATGGATCCGTGAATGAGAGTGGAGTGGCGTCTGAGTGGATCGTTTCGCCTTGACCGTGTGTTTCGAGGCGGATGTCTCACCACCTCTGCTCTCATTATCATCGCTAGCTGGTTTTTTTTTCTTCTGTGACCTCGAAGGGTGTGAAGCCTGGTGCTCTTTGTTGTTCCTCTCTGGCATCGATGCAATTAGGTCTGTGAATGTGTTTCCGCTCTGGGGACTCTATATTAGTCCATATGGGTGACTCATCCGTGGCCTTATAAGCCCTCATTCGTGCAATATTGCCCATCGGGAGAGATGGACACTACATCGAAGAAAGACCTTCATTTCCCAGGCGCTTATCCGGATCAGCTAGCCAATAGTCTTTCTTTGTCGCTCGATATCATATATAATATTGGCTTGGGACTGGTTCTGGCGCTTTCCAATATCGCACGATTGTCTGTCCCCGAGTCCCTGATGAGGGTCTCTAAGATGACCTTAGCTCCGACGATATCTCCGAGCCCTTCCCTCGAGAGTAATAATGAAATCTTGCAGCGGTGGTATTTTATCGCGCCATCGCAGGCGAAGGGCATGTCGCGCATGGCCGGGGTCCCCTCCGCTCTTATATGCGGGGCCCCTCCTGCCACATGGTAGCAGGCTATCGATGCCTATTCGCGTGCCTCCCCGTTGCTAGGTTATAGGGGCTAGTGTTGTGAATATTTTAACCGGGTTTCGTGCGGTGCGGTGCTATGTCCTCCCCGTTCCGCCCCGGAATCAGTCGCAAGAAGACTGAGACCGAGACGATTACCGAACTGTGCGTACCCTGCGAGAGACTGACGTCCCCGTGCCGACCCGTGTGAGACTGACGTCCTCATGCCGACCCGTGCCAGACCGACGTCCTCATGCTGACCTGTGTCTACGCCGCTAAGGTCCCCGGACGGGCCGTCCGGATCGAACTGGTCCCTAGGCCCAAAAAGGAATCCGATGGACCGAACCTCTTGGAATTCTTTGCCAATAGTCGGAAGATCATCCCGACCTCGTCCGACGAAGAAGACGAAAACGAGGAAGACGAGCTACTCAGCACGACGGCGTCCCAGAGCACTTGCAATAGCCGAAGTGCGGGGAGCAGCCCCAGTGCCCAGAGCAGCAAAACGACCAGCCTCAGCGCCAGCGAAGTGGAAGACGAGCACGTTTTCCAGCCTATCTGGGTAAGGCCGGTGCTTTCATTCTGCGGGGAAACAGAGAGCCTGTGATTCCCCGGGGGCGAAACACGGAGGCTGTAGTTACTCGGAGTGGAAACATTGAGCCTGAAAGGGAGGTAGGACCGCGAAGCCCTCGGGTCCGGCGGGACGGGCCGTCAGGCGGGCATGACACACATGACAGGAACTGGAATTGAGACGTCTCTTCTCGTGACTCAATTTCAGTGCCTGCATCCCTTCGGTATTCCCGTTCGGTCGTGCGATCCATCCTTTGTGCACCGCATCTGTGGCCCGGGCCGGAGCGGAATATTCAATCACGGAATGGAGTATGTAATCCGTTGCTCTTCGTGCGTTTTTCACTCTCAGCTTGGGTATCGATTTTCTCCTTAGGATCTGGGTTCATCTCGTGTAAAAGCAGTGATTCGAGCAAAATAGATTTTCACGAAGAGGGTAAAAGAATCGGGAATAGTGGGTTGGTATCACTCATCCTGTCACATGACGAAAGCCCGGTCTCCGCAATGGTTTTTCCTGCCTGCTTTAGATTTCCCTCTTTTTTTCGTCCATTCTCTCGTTTTCCCGGGTTTCTCTTTCGTGTGCTTGTTGCTCGGTCCACACCGCGTTTCATCTAAGTGGCGGCCGGATATTGCTTCTTGGTATCGCTGGGTCCCCGTTCCCGAGCGAGCGATCCACTTTCCGTATCTCGCGTCGGAGATGCTTCCGTGCTCGGTAATGAAATGAGAGATGACGCCGCGATACCACTAATGATTCCCGTTTCCAGCGTATTTGCAATTCCGCCGCCCTCATTCTCGAGAGAGAATGGACTCGAATCTCGAAGGAGAATTAAGCCGTGTCGCGACATCAGGTTGCGACAGGGCGAGGCAGGACATGAGAGGGTTTTTCAAACCGCTGGGAATTGAGTGTGCCCCTCACATGCTCAGAATGGGAATCAGGAGGTCCCCTTGGGCTGGAATCGATTACTCCAGAGCCTCCTCTTCCTCCTCATCCTTTCGGTGAAAGGATGCATGAGAGAGCGGAACCTGCCTCCATGCCACCGTGCCTCCTCCGTGCGGGTTCGATTGGCCCCGATAGATTATAGGAGGGAATGTATTGGTGGCGGTGGGCGTTGTTTCTCCAACACTCCATTTTCTCGATCGTAATTGAATTTTCATCGTATCTTGTTATTTTCACCCTGTCGACGCAAAGCAGATTTTATTGCGGCAGCCCATTTTCCAGGGTAATGGATTTCTCTTGTTGTGACTCCGCCCTCTTATTCAACTTCTCCAATTTATTTCTGATCTACAATCTGGTCGACCGCCTGAAAAGTTTCCGCATGCCGTTTTTGCGCTTTTTTTTCGTAAGGTGTGCTTCATTTTTTCTTCGGGATTTAAAGTTTATTTCCCTCTCCTTCCAGTTACCCCCTGGAGTGGAATTGACCGGTTGGGAGCTGGAGGCGATGGCAGCCCGGCAGCAGCAGCAGATAGCAGCGCAGGCGCAGCTCCTCGTCGCCAAGGAGACGCGTCTCAAGTACCTGCGGGCGCAGGAGGCCCGCGCGACGAAGATGGCAGCGGACGCCGAGCGCCTGCGGATGCTCCGCCAGCGGGTGGACGCGCAGGAGGCGAAGCTGAGGAAGCTGAGGGCCCTGCGCGGCCAGGCGGACCAGCAGAAGATCACCAACAATGCCCTCAGTGAGTCCTCGTTTCCTTCACTTCGATCGAAGCGATGGGAAGACCGTATCCGAATGCCAAGGTCAGGGTCAGGCTGCCCTTGGATTTAAAATATTTAAGCCCTTATCGATCTCGCGCAAAAAGTGACGCGAGGAACTTTTTTCTCACTGTTTTTCGAAAAAAGACGGAGAACCATTTTTTCCCTCAACGTTCGCTGCCGCTCTTTCGTGGAGAGTCCATTTTAAACTGGCGACCCGTGTATTTTTCCGGAAATTTCAAAATCGCATACCATATAATTCAGTCGGAGCGTGTCATTCAAGTGACTCCTGTACTTCCTCGATGCGTCGGGGGGGATCTTCCCAGCCAGCTCATAACTGTACGAAAATGAAACGGTTTGACTCTTGGCGGGGAAGTGAAGCGTTTCTAAGGTCGGATCTTGACTCTGGGAGGCTTCGCAATTTGTTCGTTTCGTTCGACCCGAAACAAGGATTTAATGCGCCGCATGCTGGGAGGATCTGGCGAATTTTTTCCCCGCATGTCGACAGGAATTCCATGCGACGGGAACAATGCAAAGCTTATTAGGAAGTAATCCACCATCGGCTGAAAAGAGCAATCACGTCATTCGATGAGAAGAGACGGAAGATGATCCTCAGTCGCTCTCATTACATTTAATCATGTAGGGATTCCTTATCCAGGCCGTGATTGAATTCCGAAACTTCTCGTTAGATAATTTATTTCGCAGCCAAAAGAGGGAATCAGATCTCTTCCCTCGAGAGCGTAAGTGAGTGTAATTAGTCGAGGAAATGCAGGAGGGTTGATTGATGCGAGAAATTCTCTGCCTTTGGGGCGGGTGAGAATCGTTTCGATGCTCTTCTTGGTTTCCGGGGATTTTCTGATGAATATTCAGACCAGGTTTCGCGGGGGGATTGAATACGTCACGCTTTGAAGTCGGCCGCGAGTGATTCGGATGTGCGGATTAGTGGGATTGTATGAATATTCTCCCGAGAGTAAAATAAAAAATAAATGAGGGTAAAAATTCAGACGTGCATTATGCTCGTCGCCTTGAGCGTCGCTTCTGAGGACCTGTCGCGGATTGACAGACACCTCGTTACATTCCGTTGAAGCATTTCATTTCAATGCTTCTGACATATCTAATGGAGAAGTTTTTTTTCTTGTCTCTGTGGTTATTTTTTTAATAGTGGGCCCATCGAGGTCCACCAAGGCCCAGCGAGGCCTGCTTTCGTTGAATGGGGAGACGAGGTTCTTATCGTCCCCTAGCCTCTAATGACAGAGGCGATCATCAAAGATCGCTTATCGAGGGCTGCAAGCCTTTCTTTTCTCGATGAGCTTCTTCCACGTCTTCTCCGGAAGAAAAAAGGGACCTGTCGTCGGTCTCTTCACGTGCTGTTTTTTTTTTTTTTTTCCACCGGATGAAGTGACTTCGCTGCCGATGGGGATCGATGGTCTACGATGGTGTGAAATATGGTGTATGAAATTCGTCGATGTGGGGATCTGTCCGGCATGGTATAGGGGAAAGGCCCAGCTACGCTCTAGTGGTCCGCCTCTTTTTACGGAGGCTGTGGAAGGCCTTGGACGGCTGATGCAATGAACGCCTGGGACGTAATTTAATTACGTTTTGGAAGGAGAAGGAAGATGGCGAAGGTGTTTTTTTTTTGCGGTGCTTTTCGCTTCCCTGGTCCTCAGCAACTTGGAATCCAATTACTTCAGGCAGAGATTTGTGTTTGACATCAATTGATATTCTCGAGTCCCTCGAGTCCAGATATCTGATGGAGTTTCTCAGAGGCTCGCTGGCTCTCGAACGAATCGTTTGTCTCCTCGAGTATACCATGTCGTTGTCGTTCCTCTCGACGAGCGATATGTGATGAAGTACCGTCGATGTCGTCTGGCTCCCCGAAGAGGCAGAGGAACCGTGGGAGGTCAGGAATGGGTTGGGCTCGTCCGCGAGGCGCACGAGGTGGCGTCATTGATGAATGTGGGATGGGGGATGTGATGCGTGTGAGGGGGTGGATTTCCCTTGCACCTATGGCTTCCATCTTCCTCCCAGGTGGTCTCTCCTTCAACGCTTCGTCTATACATATACCTGTGTTGTGCGGGTAATATACGAAACTTCCTCATCGATCATCCTGCTCTCTCTTCGCGTTCTGTATAATCTTCCCGGTATGGTTTCCCTCCTGCTCGGGTTGTTCCTCCAGCCCGCCTGACCACACCCTCGGAAGAAATGCCTGGTTCCCACTGCCTTGAGTCATGCCAGAAACTTGTTTTGAGGTTTCGTGTTTCCCACGTCACGCATCAGGAAAGCTTAGTTATGCTTATAAATGAGCGTGGTCTTTGACCATGTTGGCCTCGAAACATTGGCTATTTAAGGAAAGAGACATTAGAAATGGACACGTGTGAAAAAGATGGATGTGGTTTATCCCTCCAGGCTATTATGACCTTGTCGTAGTGGTAATTCGAGTCACCACCGATTCCAATCAGTTACTATGGTGTATGTTGGCACTCCTTCCAGGCCTGGAATTCTGGCATCCCATTCATAACATTTTCACCCTTCACTTTTAAACAATTGGAATAGATGATTCCCAATCTGGCCTTTCATCCCTCATCGAAACGGAAAATGTTTCCGTCTCTGGGAGACTCTTTTCTTCAGAGATTCTTCAATCATGGGATTCACGAAAGAATCGCTTTAAAATGAGAGAGATTTTGCCCGGTTTATTCTTTTGCCAGCTGAATGAAGGATATGTCTTTCTTCGTTTCAGCGTCGGATTTGGAGAGCATCCGAGCCCTCTTCAACGAGAAGGAGAAGGAACTGAGCGTCGCCGTGGCCCGAGTGGAGGAACTGACCTCTCAGCTGGAGGAACTTCGACTTAGACGACATGCTCAGAATCAAAACCAGAATAAGAACTCCGCCTCCAGGCACCTGGACGCCCTCCGAAGAGAATTGTTGGTGAGTCCGCGAAGTCTATGAAGTCTCCCACCGTCGTTTCGCCATTCAGCTGCGTCGTTCCAGTAATAGGGATCCACTCTTCCGGAACGAAGTAGTTTGCCATTCATTGAATTAGGCCGGGAGTGAAGGCATATATATTGATGGGGGTCCTCTGTGTGGGTGCCAGGGAGACAAATTTGCTTGTTCAGCAAGACAAAGCCCTGGCACCTTCCCAAGCGTAGAGGATGGATCTTTTTATTGTGAAAGAGCGAAGAGCGCTCTCAAGTCGACTGGAACGGATGTCAATGTTTTTGCCACGTCCGAATCCCTGTCGTTTCTGGCTTCCGTGATCACATTTCTTCCATCCCAGTGTCTACTTTTTTTGTTTTGGTACGGGGGCTGATGGGGGACAGATGAAGCAATGACTGTGACACCCTTGCTTGTTTCTGTTGAGCCGTGAATCATCCATGCCATATCTTGGATGTTAGCACGATCCTTCTATGGCAAGGAAGAGCGATGAAAGAGCCGTCAATATGACCTTGATGATTCTTTTCACGGTGCTTTTTTTCGTGCAAAAGGTCTTTTCAGTCTCCAGTTATCGATTATCCTTACCCTTCTTGTAATTGTATTGGTAGGTGGGTGTCAGCCCACAGAAGTTCGTCCTCACGAGTTTCTCAGCTCAGCTAAATGCGAAGAATGGATTCGAGTAGGAGACCGAGTTGCTTTTAAAGAATTAGTTTATACAGATCTGAACGTCTTTCACCGGCTGATTTGCATCAGGTATCAGAGTGAAGGAGACTCCAAGAGCCCATATTGATTTCCGATCTTCCAAAAAGCAACGCCATCGATGCGATGTAAGAGTATATTCCAAAACATATTCGAAACTAGGAGTTGGGTGATGGAACTTAGCACAGTGTTAGGTCTGTTATTATAACCAGGCAAACAAGAGTTTCGTTTAAAAGAAATGTTCTTTTTTTTTGTCCTAAATTCCCGGGAGTGGAAATTTGAGCTACGAATTGCATTGACGTAACTCCTAGATCGATTATGAGAAAGTATGAGTTTCGTCTGAAATTATTCTGTGGAAAATCCTCTGTAATGTGAGAATGGAAGGCTGAGCACGCAAAGGAGCGCGAAATGGCATGAGTCGGTGGATGGTTGGTCGCCTGCTTCGGTAGCTATTACACGTCTCTGGAGGGGTGTAATCGCCTATCCGCGGAAGGCCGAGCGCGGGAAGGTCTGGGTGCCTCGCCGACCGCAGCGGCCGAGACGAGGAGAGATTTAGTTCCCGATGGGCAGTCTCGAAGGGGAAAGGAAAGTTGAGAATCGACCATAATGGTTCGGGCCTGGTGGTCCACACGCCGAAAAAAACCTCAAGTAATGAGTGGTTGTGAAACGGCGAAAGGGATTACATTTCGTGTAGGGGCGCTGCTGGACCTTGAAAGATGAAAAAAAATCAGTGGAAATATTTTCGCATTTCCACTCTGTGGTTCCGCCCAATCTGGGCGAATTTTCCCCCAGATTTGTTTTCTTCTGATCTCAGCCGATAGGGAAGGAAGAAAGGACGAGGAGGGTGAGAAAAGGACGTCAGGTGCGGGTACATTAAATCGTCCCCGACCCGATCTGGTGCTTCAATGGACGCTGTCGATGGAAAGAATGGAGGTGGGAGAGGAAATTGGATGGGGCTCTCGGGACAAAAGAATAATAAGGCCCAGACACAGATCTTTAGACAATGGACCACGCCATCCATGCTTGGAATTTCATGAAGCTCCCCCGACTGCTTTTCCTTTCCTCCGTGAGATGCTGGGATCTCCCGGCGTGGCTTCTGGAGTGGCCTGATTTATATGGGACATTTCACCGCCGGTGCTTTCTCGTCGATTGGATCTCGGCCGGGGCAGGACACGGCCGCAGGTGCACCCTTCCCACGATGCCAATACCTGACCTATAACGTCTGGGAATCTGTATTATGGCTCGTCGGACGAGCTGGACCTTGGCAATTATAGTTGCAAGATGGAATTTATGGTTTTTCAGATTTCTTCTTGGCACTGAATATTTTTATTTATTTATTGAGGGGGGATTGGCTCATGCATCATTTCACTATCAGGCCAGAGTTTGATATAGCTTCATGGTTACTGTGGGGATGAGAGGGGTATATTGGGTAATGTTATGAATGAGGTCGAGAGAGGGAAGTTTCTTCCCATCGGATCTCCGGTCATCTATGTCTCATCCATCAAGGGAAGATGTTATCCTTTCCTCTGCCATTCTTCCGCCCCATGGGAGGTGGAGGGAATCATTGCCCTCGGGAAATCCCCCCCCCCGTATTTTTTTTTTTTATAGTTTATTTCGTCTTCCCTTCACGTATGAATCGGGATCAAGGAGTTCTGCGTTAGGGTGGTGTATTGGCTCTTGTATTGAATTTGTGTTCGTACCTCTTCATTCGAGAGAATGGTCCTCTGGGGACCTTCTCAGACTGATGAGTCACTTTGGGATTTGGATAATGGCCCGAGACGCGTTTCTGTTCACTGCGCCTTAATGCGATGTGTATCGTCCTTCGAGTATGCAATAATGGATGCCAGAGACTCCTCGGAAGAGTTCATTAGGCCCAGTGCCATGGATGCGAGCGCCTCCGTAATGATTTAATGGGGTGGTTTTCATGGAGTCTATGATTAGAAGCGGCTTGGGTGAACCAACTGGACAAATTTAGAGTTTTGATTTCGAATCCAACTCGTCGAAGACTGCGTTGGACTGTGCTGGGCAGGCAGGACGATTTTCTCGTCGAGTTGTGGCGAAATCGAACGCTTTCGGCGAGTGGTCTCATTCTGAGCGGTAGTTGTTATATCTGGCTTCGGGTAGACTGAGTCTAATCTATGGAAGAGAGTTTTCTATTACCTTTGCTATTTACCCGAGTTGAGGATTGTCGGGAGTTGTTTCCTTGACGACTCAAGGGATCATGTAATGGATCCCTCTAAGGTTTTTCTTTGGTTCATTCATGATCTTAAATGGTCATGACGGAGAGATCCTTCCTCCTCGTACAGCTCTATGGAACAGAGACTGGGAAATGAGCACGTCGAGAGAAATCCTTTGAATGTTCCGAGCGGTCGCGCAAAAAGGAAAGGAATAGGCTCTCGATCAGTATTTTTATTCGGCTATTATATGTGAAAGGTTTTGTCGAGGATCGTACGTGAAGGCGACAAGGTCGTGGAAATTCCAACTCGGAGATTTGCTGACTCCGTCGTAAATGCTGAGTATCAGTTGATATTTTCAAGAGTAGGGCCAAGATGTCGAAGCAGTTATTCTGCAGTGCAGGTGTACTAGCCGTATAGTTAACCCTTTTAGTGCCAGGGGAATGATACATCGTCGTTTTTAGCCTACGAATCGGCTGCGTGGCACTAAAAGGGTTAAACGAGCTGCACAGTGGTCCAGCGATGACGGAAACCTGGCGGTAACGGGTTGGCTCACTCATCTCCGACTTGATGGATTTTTTATGCGCTTTTTTTTTTTATTTCACCCGGTGCAATTTTGGAGCACTACATGATGGAATGGCTTTTTTTTTTCAGGGGAACACGCATTACTTGAAAGGGGGAAAAAGGAGAGATGAGGAAGATATGGGTTGGAATGCGCTTCGTAGGTTCAATTTTAAGCTGATCTCATTTCACCGCGATCTTCTCATTTCACCGCGATCTTCTAGCCTCACCCATTGAAAGAAATTCTCATATTCGCCCTATGGTAAACAGATCTGATGGGTTCTGCGTTTGCGCGTAATACTCAGAGATGACGCTCTGTGGCCTTTTTTTTATTTTTTGTTAAAGCCGGGTCTACTGTAAAACGATGTTATATCCGAATGGGCTAGAGTAGACGGAGTTCTTTAAGTTGCTGATTGAGCGCTACTGATGTAGGCAGACTTGAATGGTTTGCTTGAATCATGCGCGACCTTGGGTGACCTTGGGCGGTTTCTTCGAGTTTATTATGGTTTCTAAGCTTAGTTTATTTTCATTGGAATATTTTTTCTTGTTTTGCTTGAAAATCATTTTTCCCTCAATGCTAGAGATTCGCGGCTGCTACTTTCGTTACGCTTTTGGCCACGTTTTCTTTTGTGCGCTGGAGTACTGTGCGATGATCCCATTCTAGTCTCGAGGCTCTAAAGGGAATGCCGAAGTCGATCGATTTCCGGGTGCAAAGATGAAAACACCACGTTTCGAATGACGGTGGTGTCCTAAAAATGACCTTAAAGGCGTTCCGAAATGGCAACGAATTAAGAATTTTTTTGAGATCGAGAACCGAAGTAAGCAGATGTTCGTTTACTTTTATAGGCAGGATGAGGGGGGACAACTTGGCTTTTCTTCGAACGATTTGGTTGGCCTTTTACTTGAAGGGAAGCAATCGTCGGACCACCGTAGAGAGGGGTCTTTTGTGGGGGGAGAAGCACAATATGGGAAGGGACAGTATGGGGACGCAGCTGCATCAAGACGGTGTCATCTGCGTTCCGCATTAAAGGGGAGCTCCAGCTTTTTATGGCTGAAACGTACGGATTATCTCTCGTATTATCTCTGTCGTCTCCGAGAGAGTCTCGTGCGGGACGGAGAGTGGAATGGGCGCACGTATGACGGAAATGGGAGCCTTTCCTTTTGGATCTCGAGTCTCGAGATGGGTAGGAGGAGGGGGGGAGGGGGACGAGATGGAATCGGTTCCCGTGACTCCCGTGATTCGAATTACCACTACGACAAGGTCATAATAGCCTGGAGGGACAAACCACATCCATCTTTTTCACACGTGTCCATTTCTAATGTCTCTTTCCTTAAATAGTTTTTCCCCCCCCCCCCCCCCCTCCGTTTTTTTTCTTTCTCCTTCCTCCTCGCTCTTTCTTGTAGTCTTTCATTTCCTCTCCATTCCCCGGGTTTGAATGAAAACAATTATTCTAGAGAAACTGTAATGAACTCGGGGAGGGGCAGAGGGGCTAGGGAGGGGCCCTTCAGATTGGATGGGAGGTATCGACGAGCACCTCCTCCAACAATCATTCTCTTGATTGAACCTCGTTTCTCCTGCTTCCCTGTAAAAGGAGAATTGTTTCTGGTGATGTTTCTAGGGCCCTTGATTTTTTTTTTCTCCCCGTCCACCCTTTCCGAACGATTTCCGACAAGAGACGATTTCCCCTGGTTTTGATCGATGGACTCGACTGTCATAAAAGTCAGAATGGATCCATGCAGCGCACGAGTAACGACCGAGTTTTTTTTATGTCGTCAGGTGCCGATGCGGGGGAGGCCGCTGAACGTGGCCGCGGTGGAGCCGTTCAAGGTGAACGCGGAGAAGGAGATCGCGGAGGAGGGGGAGTTCGGCCAGTCGCCCAGCAAGCAGGATCCCAAGTATCAGACGCTGCCGCATAACACGAAGTTCCCGCAGGGGCTGCAGAAGGGAGAGGAGGATGGAGGGAGGAGGGTGACGCCGTTGCCGCCGCCGAAGCCGGGACTTGCTGCCCCGAGGTGAGTTGCCGTTGCCTCTTGCGTCTGGGATGATGGGAGGGGAGGGGTGGTGGATGGGGAATGGGCGTAGAGGGGGGGGGAGGAATGGGAATGGGAGTAGTTATCGAAGCGATTTGTCAGCGGGATCCTTGTCCCGCGGGACTCATTCATCGATTCCTCTCCTCTCCTCTCCCTTTTCTTTTCCTCTTTCTTTTTGACTGCGCCCCGTCTGTTTTTTCTTTCTTTCTTTCAAAGCTCTGAAGAGTGGGATCTGGGGGATATGGGTAACGGGGGCAGGGTGATTGGTTGCAGCGATTGAGAGGGAAAGGGGGGAGGGGGAAAGTCAAGGGGGGGGGGAGGGGCAGAAGGGGGAAAGTCAGGGGGTTCATTAAAGTGAGCGTCATGCTCCCCTTGCTTGAAGCATGGCAATTTTCTTGGGCCACTGCGTTGCCACTGTATCAACCGATAATGTGGCTTGCTTCTCGCCTCGTTATTGGGAAACGCCTTTCAAGAGAAGTGAGAAGAGGTTTTGGGGGGGGCGTTGGGAAGGCACGCTGCTGCTAGCTCCTTCATTCGGGGGAATTCTACCGGTGGTAATATCTCTGCGCATTATGCAGGCGCTCGTGCGTTCGGTTGAGGAAAAAGAAGACTAGCAGGATTGCAGAAGAAATTGAAAGCTGCGTCTCGCTGCTGAGTGTCTGCTTCATTGAAGCGAAAACGGAGGGAATCTTCGAAATACAATCGCGTTCTGAATATCGATCCCCGAGTATTCTCGACCATGTCGTCTCGGATCAGGTTTTGTTTGCAGAAATATATCTCGCGAGAATGGAGTGGTATTAAATTGGTATGTTGTTAGCAGGTTGGAGGGTAGTGCAGGGTCAATGGGGACATGGAAAGGGGGTGGAGGGAAGTGGGAGGGGGGGCAGGGGGACATGGAGAAGGGGTAGTGTGGAGTGTAGTGTGGGGCCAGGTACCTGGAAATGTAAAGAGGCTTTGCAGAAGCGGCAGATGTGTCTTCGTTTTTCCATGCTATTCATGGATTTTTTTTTTGTCATCGTCGAACGACGAAGTCGTGTTGACTGGATGGGGATAACTACGCCTAGAAGCTTTGTTCTTTTTTTTGTTGTTGAGAAGAGGTCAAATATAAGTTAAGTTGTTATGATCAGTGGGCCCTTAGCCTCGATGGCCTCTTTGAAAGGGTTATGCAATCACATTTTGATTATGGTTTTGATGCTTGTGAGCAGGTCATACACGGCAGTCTATCCGAGTGGAGTGAGTCCGGGTCCCGGCCCAGGTCCAGGTCCAGGTCCAGGTCCAGGCCCGGGTCCGGGTCCGGGTCATCCGCAGTTATCCCGGGTTCCACCCACCGGAGGGAGTACCTCTTCTCTTCCCCCTACCTCCTCCTCCTCTTCCTCTTTACCTCTGCCGCCTCAGCTGGTAAGTGCTTGTGGTGATGCCTGCTTTCTTTCGCGCCCGGAGAGAATTTGTCGGAGATGCTTCTCTAGCCGGCGTTCGCCTTTCTGTTCTCGTCTGTTTAGTCTGACCCTGAAAAAGGGCATGAATCTCCTCGTACTGTCGACTCAGAGCTTGCGACCAGAACGGAGAACACGCGTTCTTCTTCTTCCGATTCTGTCCCTCCTGCTCCCCCTCCTCCTCCTAGGGGGAATCTTCTGCCTCCCACTCTTCTCACTGCACCCCAGGTGGGTCGCTCTCTCCTCTCCCGCGCTTTTGCTCTTGCTCTCGTTTCCTTCTTGTGTCCCAACAGATTACGGTATACCTTATGCAAAGAAAAAAAAAGACATTGACAACGGCTGCTTGCGAGGTCCTGTTTCAGTGTTTGCCGGCAACGTCGTGATTCAGTCTCGTGAAAGTAAAATCATGCAGATCTCTCTCTGTTTGCTCAAAGCCTATTTGGTTTTGTGGCAATGATTTCGATGCTTCATTGGAGATAAAAGTTGTTAAAATTCATGCGTAAGACTTGAAATTGAGAGAAAATATAAAGAAAATTACTGAATCATGAACGAAGTTTTTTGTATATAAGTGTACTGATTTCGAGGGTTGGGATCTTTTCGTTTCCTTGACAATCCAGGAGATATTAAGTGTGGGCTCATCTGAAGACATGTCCATGACTCTGAAGCCTCTTCCACCCTCTCCTTTTGACTCGCCCAAGGTGAGCTCTACCGTACTCACGTGTGAGCCACCCCCACCCCATGCACCCCCTGGTACCTTGTTGACGCTTTCCCCCCCTGACAGACGCATTTGACAGACGTGACGTTGCATGACACAGCATGTGCTTTGTGGCTTGAACGACATGGGGTGGGAGTAAATGAGGATGTTTGAATAACTTTCTCATGGTTGACATTGGGAAGGTTTCAAATCAGTTGCTTTTTTTTGTTGGCTTTTGGTTTTTTCTTCGTACTTTATGTACCTTTTAAAGTCCTGATTAATCTCCAAAGTAGCTGCCATTTTTGTACGTTTGGTGTTCAATTCATGCAGTAAGGTTGATTTTGTACTTGTTGGTATTCCCTGTTTTTCAGATTCATGAGATACTCATGGCATGGGGAGTTGCATGCAACCAGTGTGATTGGGTCTATGTAGCATGTTTTGACATTCGATGGATTTTTGAGTTTTCGGGTTACTCACTTCGAATTTCAGAATCTATGTTGCATATGCATAAGGCATGCTTCAAACCATGGATCCATTGAATTTGCCTGGACTGTTTTAGACCCATGAGGATGCATCCCTATTTGATAACACCTGAAAGCAGGAGTGTGGCTGCCATCATTTGTTGCTAGGCTGGCAATAGATCCCACAATGAAAGTTTCCATGAGTCATGTCAGCAGCGAACCAAGCCCTTTCTTTATTCCTGGGTTGTATGGGATACAAAAGTCACATTGTGGAGATGAAGTTTAGCCCAGCTTTGAGATTACAATGTACACTGTTCGCTTGAGGGATTTAAAAATTTAATGTTCTGACCAAGAGATATGGAAGTGAAAAGGATTTAAAATCAGAATAGGCATTGTTCTTAAAGGGTATTTTAAGTTCTTTCAATGGAAAACTATGAAACTGATGTGAGTTTTGATATCTATATGCTGTAGACTATGATGTCCTAATATTCAGTAATTATTTCATCGTTTTTAGATAATGAAGGAATTTCAAGCTATATTTGTGCTGCCCTGAAACCTGTTCCATAGCACTGCAGCTAGTACAACTTTGAAATCCAATCTTTAGCTCATTTTCAGCAGCAATTATGGTACCATTCCTTGAAATGGAAAAAAAAAAAGAGAATTCAGGGCTTCAAATGGGCCTGCATCTGACAGGTGAATTAACTGTAGAGGCGTTTTTTCTCTGTGCATGGTTGAACCACTCTTTGTCAGAAATGTGGAGGACTCATTACCTCTGTGCCTGGAGTAGAATTGTCGAGATTCATCTCCCTCAAAAGTGCCTTTTCTTATGGTTCCCTTAATGCCTGGTCTGGGGAATGCTTAAGGCAAAAGTATGTACAGGCCCTAAGGGTCTGTTCATACTTCTGTTTGAAGTCTGGGTTTAAAGCATGCATTAAAATTAAAGCATTCTATGCTTGAAAATGTATGGAGTTTAAGCTCTCAAGGGCTCAAGTGTGAAGCTTTTCTTCCATACATCTTCAACAATGCATCCTCTCATGCTTGCTGGAAAACACAAGTATGGAGAGCCTCTTTGTTTCTGCTTGAGTGACATCATTTAAGTGGTTCACTCTCAATTTTTCAGAAGCCAGTCCACAGTGTGGCACCCACTCAACAACGGCCTACTCCAATCACCTATCAAACCAGTTCGACCAAGGTCACATTGGCTCAGCCACATACTCTTAGTGCCAATCCCCAAGTGAGTGCTTGTTTCACTGCTGTATGTTGGTACTGATGTACCAAGGAGGTCATTCCCTCTTTGATGCATAAAATGAATGATCTTCCTGATGAATTGCATTTTTTCTCCATCACAGGGCATTTTACATGTGGAAGGCCTGACAGGGACACAAGGAACCTGGCCTCAATCTGAGGTGTCCGGACTACCCCGACCCGCCTTGCCCCCCAAGCCGAAACCCTCGACTCCTCCGAGGCAGCACTCTCCTCATCCCGACGAAGGGAAACATGGAGGCAACTCCTCAACGACTGTTGAAGAGGCTATGTCGGTCCTTCGGTCTTCAAATGCCTCCAAAAATGAGTCACAGTTTAGGTTTGTTTCCATTTTCTGGTTCACAAGTGTTGTTACATAATTTTAATGGAGTTCTTTGGAACCCTTTGGACATATATGCTTTTGGCTGGTTTTTGCAGGTACATGCCATCTGGGCCTCCTCAGAACGTATACAGTCTGGTTTCTCGTCCAGAACAATCTCAAGAACAAGATGACAATCAAAAGTCAAGCAAAGATGTTAATGCTAACATGGAATCTCACCTCAGTAACCCACCAGATGCCTCCAAAGTGATACCCAGTGATGGTGACAATACCAACATCGTCAACAACAATGCAAGCGATGCTAATAATAACACCAACGGGGACCTGATGGGCTTTGCACCAACTGTCCACATCAGCATTAGCCGACGCATCGAGATGCCGCCGGAAAATCTCTTCCCAGAAGATGGAACGCCACCATCAGATCTGATTGATCAGAATGGACTTGATGTGGTGGATAAAGCCCTTCTTGTGACTGACCCCTCTGATTATCTCCTTGCAAATGGCGAAATCACAGTGCGAGACAGAGACCTCAAGTCTGAGGGGTTCCCTGAGGAATATTATATCGATGAGGATGGCAACTTGCAAGTTAGAAATGAAGATGCCAATGATGATGTGGAAGTAATGAATGAGAAGAACCTGAAAGTTCTAGCAGGTAAGGTTTTGATTTTAAATGGAAGTAATTAGCTCAATGCTTTTTCAGAGGTGTGGATAGGCATTGAACTGGGCGTTCTTGTTGCAGAGACTGAGAGCAGTGATTCAGAGGAAGGAGGGGAGAAGAAACATGTCACCAGCATCCTCCAGAGAGGCAGGAGAGGCATTACTGATCAGGGGAAGGGAAAGAAATTATCCAGGAGAGTCAGCTTTGATCCTTTGGCCCTCATGCTTGATGCATCTCTGGAAGGAGAGTTGGAGTTAGTGAAGAAATGCGCACAGGATGTCCCGAATCCAAGTGCAGCCAACGACGAGGGGATCACGGCTCTGCACAATGCAGTCTGTGCTGGTCATTTTGACATAGTCAAGTTCCTGGTTGAATTTGGATGCGATGTCAACGCACAAGACAGTGATGGGTGGTGAGTTGTGCCATTTCTTGATTATGAGGCTTCACCTTAAATTTTTCCAATGAACATATTATTTGGTTGATTTCATTTCTTCTCATTTGATCACTTATAATGGCTGTCTGTCAGTGTTTGAAACATTAAAGGTAGTACATTGGGATATATTTCAATTTTCAGGACACCGCTCCACTGTGCTGCATCTTGCAACAACTTGGCAATGGTCCAGTATCTTGTGGAGCGAGGAGCTTGTGTTTTTGCCACAACACTGTCTGATCAAGAAACAGCCGCTCAGAAGTGCGAAGAAGACGAAGACGGATACGACACGTGCTCGGAATACCTCTACAGTGAGTCGATGCCCTTTGATGATGTACTAGCACTACTGCCTGCAAAGTAAATTTCAACTGTGAACCTGTCCCATTTTAGGTGTCCAAGAGAAACTTGGCATTTGGAACAATGGAGAGGTATATGCACTCTACAACTACGAGGCACACAACTCGGATGAGCTCAGCTTTCAGGAGGGGGATGTCATCATCATTCTCCGCAAAGGAGATGAGGTGGAGCGGGAATGGTGGTGGTCTCGCCTCAGCGATCAAGAAGGATACGTTCCACGTAACCTCCTCGGGGTGAGTACTCCCATTTGCCTTGCTGTTTATCTCATCTTGTCTCATCTCGTCTGAGTGAGGCCACCCGTTGTGCTTAATTATGACATTGGATGTTTTTCCTTTCATTGTTCCACGTCTTACTATGTGGTCACCTGTCTCCTTGCTCTGCACCTGCTAATACAGACCATTGAACTTATGAATTGGAATGCCTCCAGATGTTGTAGAAAGTTAATTTCAGATGAAAATTTTATGAGTAAACAGAGGATCATCCCTCAATGGCATGAAAGATTAAGGTACTGGTATGGATGTATCTGAGAAAGGTGTCTGTCATATGCAATGTTTTTTTTTTCTGAGTTTGTCAGAATGAATAAATCTCACCCTCTTGCACTGTCCTGACTGTGGTGATGGGTTACTCTGTTTGCACTCTGCATGAATTGTGACCATGTTCAAGAACTATTTATGTCCCTCACCCTGCTTGGTATATTTCCAGTGAGTTATTCTGCTTGCCAGTGAGTTTCACTTGTCTTTATAATAGGAACAGTCCCTTTTTCTTGAGGTATCTTCATAGACTTTTTCTCCTTGTCGGAGATCATTACCAATCAGCTTTACTCAACTACTTTTGTAGTTTCGATCAGTTAGGCAGCAGTTCACCTGGTCTCATCTCATCTCTCCACTAGTCCAACCAGTAGTTCTGGTTTTATTAGAAATAGTGCCCTGAGTTCATCCAAATAATTATTTGTTACTTACTATTGTTAATGATATTGTCAAGAAGGTTCTTTGATTTGACATTACCTTATATTGTCTTTACAGCTGTATCCACGGTTGAAACCGATCGAGGAGAAGAGAGAGTCGTCGTCATCACCCGAGGACTGAAGCTCTCTGTCCTCATTCATTCTGTGATGTCACCAAGTCCTTTGTTTTGGAACCGAGAATGCTATTTTTCTCATTCTTGCTTCTTCTCTTCTTTTCTTTCCCATCATTCATGACAGTGCCTTTCCAAGTGCCCCTCTCAAGAACTGCTATTTTTCCACACGCAGTCATCCGTTGCTCGGTTTCAACCGTCGCTCGGTTCGTCTCCCTGATTTGCGTGTCACGACGATTCAGATCCGTCTCGTGTTGAAGCCTCAGTATTACTGGGCAGGCTTCATGCTTCATCTCATTTTCCTGAATTTCATCAGGTGCCATATCAAATTCTCAATGATTCATTTCAGCATGATTAATTTTCATCCCTATGCTTGCTCCATGAGCAGCAAACAGAAATGTTCTGCAGTGAGATGAGAATAAAGACATTGTTGACTCAGTCTCTCAAATATGCTGTTTCACTTGTGATATCATTGCTTTCACTTCAACAAATTTGTGAAAATTTCCATTGCACAGGGTCAGAACCTTCAGTTTCAGTTGACCTTCAGGTGCGTCTATGACAAGCATGAGCCTTGTTTCGATTTTTGCTGTTAGGAGTTACAATGAAAGGTTTCGATCTCTTCTGTAGATTCCTTTTTTTTCCTTTGGGGAAGATTTGGGCTGGGTTGCAGTTGTATTTATTTCTGCTTCGAAAGTCCTTTGTCTGCAAGCCTTCTCATTGTCATGAACGATGTAGGAACGATTGAATATGATATACTAAAAAATTCATTATCAAGCCCGGCTTATCATTATGAATAGGTAATATAAATGATATTATACCTAATGACTGAAAATCTTAGGGTGGATTTTTAAACAGAGAACTATCCGATAATGCTGGTATATTTCAGGGTAAATGCATAATGGGTGACTTGCACCGGATCCGATTAAGTTAAACTAATTGATCACAATGGTCCCGATGGGAATCGGTTTAACAGAGGTAATCTTATTCCCGTAGACTCCCATCATGAAAACAAATCAGTTTAGAGTTAAATGAATCTGGTGCAGGTCACCAAATGTTTCCTGAAAATAAAACTGCATTATCGGATAGTGCACTGTTCAAAATACACCCTACGTCTCAGAAATAAATAAACCAGCCCCCGACTTTCATGATGACAATAAAAATTTGGTTGCTCATTCAAGAGTGCGATATTTCCTATTCAATTTCATAAAGTATTTTGCTTGCTCAGTTTCTTCACAGTACTGAAATTATTCATAATGCAAGGTCACCGATATCGGTGGATCCACAGGCGATAGAGTTTTTAACGTGGAACTTAACCGGGCTTGTATTCGAGCAGCGTGCTACTTGGAAAGAGGCTAAGATGTAGGGACGGAGGCATTACATTCCTCTTCTTGATTGTAAAACATTCCAACCTTGCTTGAAATGTTGAAATCGACGACATGAAGGAAGCATAGCAGGAAGCGAGATGGATGAGGAGAGAGCCAGAAGGTCCCCCTTTGCCAAGTAATTCTACCTTCGGCCTGCCGTTCTTGCATAATTCCCTCATCACCGTGGGTTGGGTTTTTTTACTCTCAAACGCATAAACTGGGGGACCGAGTTTACACGAACCGTGCCTTGCCTTCGAAGCATGAGTTAACGATCTCGTGTTCCGTGCGTTATTCTACCCTTCTACCTTGCCCCAGGTTAATCGTGATTCATTCTGATTTCGAAATCTGCGTCTGTTTCTAAATTTCCATTTTTAATCCCGAGGTTCCTCGGGCAAACTATCGAAAGTTTCTGTAAGGGAGGGTATGAAACGTAGAAACATTCAGGTGAAGTCTTTCCGTATTGTTTGAAAAAAAATCAGATGGGCTTGCCCCCGTGCAGAACATTAGAGACATCTGCTGTAATCCCCAGACCAATCGAATTCAGCTGTTGAGTAATTGAGCGCCTCCGCGGATGGACGCAGCAGAGCGGATGGATGCAGCTGCTGCGTCGCCCGGAGACTCCATGAGTCACCGAGGAATGCGGTGATGCAACGTCGAAAAACGTTGCGGTGGGACGGTGGGCTCGGTCCGTGGCGATCGGGCCGATTTCGACTCGGATTCGTTGGTTGTGTTGAGGTTTGGACGAGGATGTTGGTTGAATTTTTTTTGCATTTTCGTCATTGAATTCGTGAGGTTGAGTTGAGTGATTTTCGGTCCTCAGAATGTTCAACTCATTTCTCAGAATGTTCAACTCATTTCTCAGAGTGTTCAACTCATTTCTCAGAGTGTTCAACTCGTTCTTTACAATGTTCAACTTCTTCCTAAAATGTTCAACTCGTTCCCGAAGCGGAGCTCAAAATCCTCGCGATCGAACAGCAGTGCCTGCTCGAGCTGAGTGTAATGCCGATGATGAAGTCTCTCTCGCTGATGTTCACAGATGCTTTTAGTAGTTTGCTGTCTTTCGTGGCAACTTCGGAGAATGATTGAATAGCTTTTCAAAATTTTGTCTCGAAGTTTTAATAGGAAAAAAGGCTCTGGAATTTAGGTACGGAGAAGCATCCTGCGAAAAAGCCCACGGGTGGCTGACCCGAGGTCTCGGAAGCGGTTTATTCCTCGGTAACTTTTCCGACGTTCGTACTTAACCGGAGGCAGAAGCCAAAATTGCGTCTCCTTGGGCGAGGCTCCGTGTCGTTCGTTTTGCAGGTGGATTCCGCGGAGGAGCAGTGAAAATGCAGTCGTATACAAATATTTGAGCTTTTTATATTAAAAGGTGTGGATCGGTGATATATTACATCACGCGACGGAGAGCGATGATATCAATATACCGCACGACTGAGGACACGGGGACGAAGGGGGAATAATTAATAACCGGTGACGTGGACCTCTGGGGAGAGAGAGAGGGAGAGGGAGGATGCACCTGGGACGACACACACGCGGGTACACTGGGACTAGGACACACGGGGGTAACTAGGGGGGATGGAGGATTTAGGCGCGGTAGGCTGGCTGCTCGTATCGGGGCTGCTCGTAGGCTCGCTGGTAGCCTCCTTGCTGGTAGGTCACGTCGGCGTACAGGCCGTTGCCGTCGTCCCTGGCGAGGGAATGGAGGTTTTCATCCGTTCCGGAGGGATTTTTTAAGGGGGAAGGCGGGAGGGTTACCTGTAGGTGACGGTCTGGACGCGGCCGTCGGGGAGCAGAACGTTGTAGGATCCTTGGGTGTTGTATCCGTCGCGGCCTTCGTTGTGGCCGTAGCTGTTTCCGGAGTAGTCGTCCTTCACGGCGTAGTTGAAGTCGTACTTGGGGGGGGCATCGGGCTGTAAGAGGAACGGGCGAGGGTGAAGCGATTCGTTCGTTTGCGCATTCGATGGGCGAATACGTGGAATGCTCTTACGTATGCCTCGGGCTTGCCGTAGGCCTGTTGGTTGTAGGATGGCCTCACGTCGGCGACGGCGAGGGCCAGAGTGGCAGCGAGAACGATGACCTGAGAAAAGAAAATTGGGGTTCGCTTGAACGTTGCGAAAAGTTTTCTTCTGGTTTCCGTTCGCGGCGCTGCGAAACCCTAGCCCCCTCCCTTCGGTTGAACCGTTCGACGATGCAGCAAAATAGCCTTATTTATGAATATAGCATTCGATTCGATATTTTACGAGCTAAATCTCAATGACGTAGGTGCACGTCTTGAAGCCGACCCGAGCGACTCGGGGTCGGCCGATGACGACCGCGTTGTCGGTCTTCGCATCGTCGTAGCATCGACGCCATCGCAATGTTTAATGCAGACCGAGTCGAGATTTCACACGGCGATGGCCGTTATCCGCGTGCACGGTCGACGTAAAACCACGAGTTCTACGCAATGACCAACTTGAACCCTTCACTCGCTCGAGTATTTTATGGTTCAACTACGAAATTACGAGTCGAAGAAATTGGAAGTGCCCACACGATGAACGAAAAAACGTGCGTGCAATCTCGTACATATATTTTTTACCCGGTAAGAAAGAAACGAAACACGTAAAACTTCCGGCCCGAATTATCTCGAAAATTCACACGGTACGATCGCTTTCCTCGAAGAGAAAAATCCCTCGTGCACGGTTTTCCTCCCCGTCGAGAACCGTGCAGCGTTTTCGAATCGGATCCGATGGAGAGCATTCGCCGAAACTCACCTTGATGGACATGGTTGAGTCGGAGTGTTGCCTCGGATGAGGGAAGGAACAGGCGGATGGCGATGGACTGCGATGGGGTGAAGGCGGAGTCCGGCCCTTTTATAGGCCAACGGTCAGTTACATCA
>CAJPEV010004211.1:0-23979 GCA_905338385.1 Darwinula stevensoni | reverse complement strand
TCGCTCGAAATTTTTTTTTTTTTGTAACGCGAAAAAGGATTAAATATCGAGAGGAGATTTATCAGAAACGGTAAACAAAAATAAATAAATAAATATATCATATGGTATAATAATAAAATGAACGAACCTGAAGCTCGGCGCCGGGCGTCGGAGTGACCGGAATCTCCTCGATGATCACCGACGGCCCGCTGTTCTTCCGCAACCGAACCGTCGCCATTCCTGCCTGGCCGATTTCCGTGCCGAATTCCGTGCCGATTTCCGTGCCGAACGGGCGGACGCACCTCTCGCTGGGAGTGTCTGCCTCAGACTGAGCTCCTTCATGAATATTGTGGGGGCAACACCCATCCGCGCCGACGAGTGGGCGGACGGAGGGAAAAGGAATGAGTGATCGGGAAGTGGACGGGGCAGGGTTGTCGGATCCGCGGGTTCCGTCGAGGACCCTTTCCATTGCCAATTTCGATTGCCAACTTCAATTGGCTTTCGATTGGCGGTCGGCTCGAGGGCGAGTCGGTTCGTTCCTCCTCGTTTTTGGATTCCAAAGCGGCGAGAGCGATTTGAGGAGGGAAAATTTCGCGACAGGATTTGGCAACACTGGTGGGGCCCGCGGGCGGCCGCCCCGGGCGCGGCCGGACCTTCAATTGGCACCACGTGAAGCCCGCCGCTCGGTTTTCGCGTGGGTCTTGTTTTCGCGAAGCGGCCGTTCCGACGCGAACTTTCGGGTCTGTCGCGGCAGTGTTGCCAAATTTTTCGTCTCCGTTTCGCGCGATAGAATATTTCGCCCTCGCTCGGCCGCGATTCGCCTCCCGACGCCTCGTCGCCAATTCAAGCGCCGTCCAATCGCGGCGCCGACTTTCGTGATTCCTCGCGAGGAAAAAGCGGAAATTATAGCCCTATTGCATAACGATCAGTGCTGCTCAAATATTTAATCTCTTCGGCGGGAAGTATTTTTTTAAGCATTTAAAATGCTTCAGGTAATTATTCTGGCACTTGAGATCGGTATTTAAAACGAATTAAATGTGCTCTCACCAAACACCATTTGAATAAAATACGGCAGTGCTCTTCCCAAGGTCGTAAACTGCGAAACTGCCGAAGAAGAGGGAAGAGCCGGCACGGAGCACGGCCTTTTACAGGCTTTTTTTTTCTTTTACAGGAATGATGATGCCTGGAGGCATCATCATTCCTAGAGGCGGGGTGAAGAAACATTTCTTTTTTTTTCTTCGCTCTTTGGCGCCGTGATTTATCCTTGAGTCATCCTCAAGATAATAAATATAAATAAATATAAATAAAATGAACGAACGTTTTAATTACTAAATATATATGAAGGACTTGCAAGAAATTAATAAACATAACTGAACAAAAATAAACAGAAATAATGAAAGAAAAACTAAAATTAAAAATTAAATTCATTAGGAAAGATGAATATAAAATGAAATATATTTTAAAGGTAAACAAAGCAAAAAGACAGCAAGAAAAATAAATAAGAAATAAATGAATTAATTAATTAAAAATAAATAAGAAAAAAAGAATAAAATAAATGAAAGGAAAAAAAAAATTTTCTTCGCTAGACGGTGACTAATGAAGGCATGAGAGGGCATGTCTCATTCCTGGGAGAGGGAATGAGTCATTTGACCCGTAGGGGTCCGGTCTATAAATGGGGATCCGGCAATACCGCGAGTCGGTCGCGAGCCGGTTTCCAGATTTGCCCTCCGGATCCGGCGATTAAGGGGATTCGATTAAGGGGATTATCCCCGATCGTCGATTGGAAGGAAAAAAAAAAATTTTTTTCCTGAATATTTTGTGGAGTTTCGCCGCGAATTTCGGCGACAACGCAGCTACCAGAAGGTAATTAGGTAATTCCGAGTTTTGCGCGGTAACTCGCGCTGCCGACGCCATAACGTTACGCCCACGTCACGTCACGTCAAGAGCTTCACGCTTTCTTCCCGCAGCCGCCTGAAAATCGCGCAGGAATGCAAACATTCCGACATTTTTCCTGCGAAATTCTGCCAATTCATGCCTGCAATGCCTTTCTCGGGAGAGTTCATGATTTATGCGGAGCAACATGAAGCAAATAAAACGTACAAGCAGTCACTCCCTGCGCCAGCAGTCCCCCGTCGCGCCAGTAGTCAAATACGCCCCTCAATAAGTAATTCTGCGAAAGAAAGCACTACATTTCCTCGAATCTAATTTTATCGCACATCGCACTTATTCCGCAAAAAAATTAATGCATTTTCGCGGGCATCTTTGAGGCAACCCCCCCCCCCCCCCAAACTCGACACCCGATTGGTGCAACGGGAGAGCCCCGCGACCAATCGCCTCGCACTTCCCGCGCCGACCTCACTCCCGCCTCCACCTCCACCATCCAGTCAACGCAAGCGGAGCGCATCAGGAAAAGTTCCCAAACTGCAACGAGCTAATTCCAGATGCTGCTAAAATGGCCGTGCGAAAATGGCCTCGCACCTTTCTGCAATGCCGCGAGCCCGCCAATTATGAAGAGTGAAAAATCGCCTTTCGCTCGAAAGTGAAAGTGACAAGCAGGGTTGCGCGATGAAACTCCCGGATCTCACCGAGAACGCCAACTCCTCCGCCAATCGATTCATTCTGGATTCCGAGCCGAAACGCCTTCAAGCGCGAAATCAAGAACGACGTCAAAGTCGGGGGCACCTAGCCCCCCGAGTGCCCCTCCACCTCCCGGATGACGGGCGGAAACGTCGGTTCGCCGAGTCGCACGGAGGACGTTTCTCTCTCGGCAGGTACAAGGACCACGTTCCCTTTCCAGCCTTGAGAACAGAGGAAGGAAGTGGAAATGACAGGAGGAAAAAGCAGGAGGAAAAAGCAGGAGGAAATAGCAGGAATACAAAATCATGTCTTAATAATTGATCGGATTTCGCTCGGAAGGCTCATCCACGAGACCCTTCTGCGAGAGTCTCAGGACGAGGGCAATTCCGGGGCTTTCCCTCGGCGGCGGTGAACCCGAGGACGGGCGGCGACTCTTTCCGTGTCGTCCTCGCCGGAGTCGGCTCCTTCTCGATGGGAGGTACAGGGGGATTCGCAAGTCCGGACCCATAAGAACGATTGCAAATAAGAATTTTTTAAATATTTATATATACTTTTTTTTTTAGTTTTGGGTGAAAGGTGTGTTTGAAATAAAGGGTATTGAAATAAATAAAAACGTTTACATGGGAAATTGCACAACAAATAATGGACATCAGATCGGATCTTGCGAAAATTGCGATGATTCCAGACTTGTGACACCCTGTAGATGCGGTCAGGCGGGGTAAAGCTTACCCATGCATATGACACCTGTGGTAAGTGCATATGTCCGTCAATATGGATTGAATGCCCTTATCGCTCTGGAACTCGAAATGGAACTCGAAATTGGAACTCGAAATTGGAACTCGAAATTGGAACTCGAAATTGGAACTCGAAATTGGAACTCGAAATTGGAACTCGAAATTGGAACTCGAAATTGGAACTCGAAATTGGAACTCGAAATGCACCAAATTTGGAGCAAAATTCAAGCTCAATTGTCAACGTGCGAATTTCGGTCCGGAAGTTCTTAAAATGATTACGATAATTATCTTTGGTATAATGATAATTTAATGTATACAAGTATTTTCATGAACATATATGCTTACCTCAGCCACGAGTAATAAATTGCAGGCAATTGCATGAATTATTCAAATTAAAGTTACCTTAAATAGCAGGATGAAATAGCAGGAGGAGATGGAACTCGAGATGGAACTCGAGATGCGTGGAAGCGGTGTTGAAAATGCGGGGGAAAATATCGCATGCTATGCAAATAATAATTTTTCTCTCTCTCGTTCGCCTGGAATTCCCGTTAAATCGATGCCGGTGAAGCGACTTTCTACATAACCGGTCTCATTACCGAAGACACGAAAAACGCTTCACGCCCACGCCCACGCTCAATGCCTCACGCTCAACCGAGTATTCGCAACGTCATTCACTATAAAGGGGGGGGGGGGGGGGGAAACGTCCTGCAAAGGGCCAACTGCGAGCCTCTCACGTCCAGTTCGATTTAAACCTCCATAAGCCATGAATAAGCCAGGCGGAACCGATGATCGGGTGATCCATGACGATTCTTTATTCTTAGCCGGAGAATGCATCCCTCGAGAATTTGCGAACGGGAGAAGGAATGAGCCAAATGACACAGAGCCAAATGACGGTTGCCGACCCCCAACCCTCATTAGGCTGCGTTCATCTCAATGCAACATTTCCCGCCGCCTTACTGGGAAGACTCCCTTCCATCTGCGAAAACCGCCGAAGAGCACGGCCGCAATTCCTGCGACCTGCACCTGCCATCTAGCGGCAGGATCCAGCACTGCAGCCCGCATCGGCTTTGGCACAGGGGCAGTTCCTCCTGCGTCGCTCTCACCGAACGTTTTGCGAGAAATTTTTGGCCGCTGTAAACTGAATGCATTATTTTAAAATCAGTCTTGTGCTAATGAGTGGGTAATTAATGCATGGTGGTCCGCGCGCAGAAGAAATGCGACGAAGTGTCCTAACATTGATAAGACCGATAAATTGACGTGTTTGGGAGCATTTCCCCTCACTGCATGGTTGTCACGCCCTCGACTGTTACGAGCGGTGACCACGTTCCTTGGATCGAAATGCTGCAGGATCCTCCCACGTTTTATTCCAAAGCCTCAAGGAGTCATTACCAGAAAAAAAAAGAATAAAAAAGAAATCGGTTATCCAAGAGTAACTTCACAGGTGCTTCACAGGTGCTTCACATCTGGGAACGCACGTCGGACGCCTGCGATACGAGAGAAACGCAAGACTGGCTCATGCGACAAAAGTGACCTTCATTACCAGTGAATATACCAGTTATTCCTTCATTGACTCATGTGCATTCAATTACGAATTACACCCCGGATTATTTATTATAAGTCACTCCGAGACACACCCCACCATCAATAATTGTACATTTACAAATCGAAGAATAAGAATACACATGAGAGAGAGAGAGAAAATGAGACAGCCAGCGGCGAGCGCGCAGGAAAGGAAAGAAAAAAAAAATTAGATGCGAACATCCCGCAGTGGAGGTAGGTGCTGTTCAACCCGAGTGGAGGGAGGTGGAGAGAAGTGGCTTCCGGAGCCTCAACACTTGGGAACATCGCAGAATTCCCAGGCTGGGTCCTGTCCGCTCCCGTTGTGGCACCAGGGGCCGCCGTCCCGGGCGTCCGGATTCCGGCAGAAGTTGTGCGAGGGGTACAGGTCGTCCGGGAACTGACCTTCCGACCGGTCGGCCATCTCGTGGCGGTTCGGGTACTGGCTCATCCACGGCTGACACGGACGACCCGAGGCCGTCGTGTTCAGAGTCCCCATGTATTCCTTCCCGTTCTCCGTCTTCTTGCATTCCTGCTGGTCTGCAACGAAAATGAATTTTTGGCCGAATTTGAGACTGGAATTCTCATCTCCGCAAACTCATCCGCGATCAACTGAACTTGCGAAGGAGTGGATGCGAAATTGTCTTCAACGACACGTAAGAACGACGCGTAAGAACGACACGTAAGAACGACACGTAAGAACGACACGTAAGAACGACACTCACCGACACACTCCCCGCCGACCCTCACCCGACACTGCTCTCCCTCCCGCGTCGCACAGAACGGAACGTAGCAGTACTCCCACCTCCCCCCCGCCCCCGTGTAGCACCACGGCCCGAACCCCCCGTCCACCCCGCGGCAGTAGTCGTGCCCCCCGTCCAGCCCGTCCGCGAACTGCGACAGCAGGCCCCACGCCTCCTGCCCCTCGGCCGCGAGCCACCGCTGGCACGGCGACCCCAGCAGCGTCACGTTCCGCTTCCCGGCGTATTCCCCGCCCGACGCCGTCTGCTTGCACTCCGGCGGCTCTTGGATGAGGAAAAGAAAAAAAAATTTCACCGTCACGAAGGCCGATGGGAAGTCGAACCAGGAGGCGGCATGGGCTTCAAGGAAAAAGGTCAAGACTCCAGGATTAAATTTAAACTTTGGAAATTTCCGATTTTCACCCGATTCGCCGAAAAATCTTCCTGCGTTTCTTCAAAGAAAATGTTCTCCAAATTTACTCGGCAATCTGGACGACGCAGTTTTCGCGGTTTCCTCTAGGAAGAAAGTAACAGCATGTGAAAACAGTCTTTGGAAAGCTCACTTATGTCGTGGCAGAAGGGGATGTCGCAGTACTCCCACTGGACGTGAGGATCCGAGACGAAGCACCAGGGCCGTCGCCGGTGGAGGCCCGGGTTCCGGCAGTGATTCGCGTGGGGCGTCGGGTTCCCCCCGAGGAAATGCTTCTCGTAGGGAATCGTCTGGTTGAAGAAGTCCCAGGGCATGCCGTACGGCTGGGAGTCCCATCGGAGGCAGGGCCGTCCGTTCGCGGTCTGGCCCGTGGTTCCCACGTATTCCTTCCCCCTTTCTGACAGCCGGCATTCCGGATACTCGTATCGCGCTCCTACCCCTAGAAACAGCGCAGGTGAGGCTTGAGGCGTGAGGCGTGAGGCGTGAAGTGTGAGGTGTGAGGCGTGAGGGGTGAGGCTTCTCTCTCTCGTTTGTGGGATCGAAAATATCTTGGAGTTTTGCAGCCACCAACGCGAAATTTTTACTTATCTTCTTTGTTTCCAAACGCTTATCGAGCAAATTTTTTTTTTCCATCGATGAACGATCAATTCTGAGTAGGCTTAATATTGGCAATGGATACCATGAAAGCGGTTTTGCTCCGTGATGTGAAACAGGCCAGTATCCGGTCAAAGAACCGGACTTGACCGACGAGCCTGGTTCCAAATCCACCTCCTCTCCACCTGGTCGTTCAGACAGGTGGATGCTGGTGGACGGGTCGCCGTCGAACTCCGGATGCGACCTTTTCGACGGTAAGTCGGACTGAGTCGGACGAAGTCACCGCGCGGGCGAAACTGAGATGTGAAGCTTCCGAGGTTTCAAGTTTTCGGACGATATCCGGATCCGGAGTTCTCGGGCAAACGGCGGTTACATGGAAAGGCGTCCTACTCACCTTTTGGCGGTTGAAGGCACGCTGGATTTCGTATTTTGCAGAAAGGGATGTCGCAAAACTCCCACGACGAGTTGCCGCCGTTCTCCCTGTAACACCACGGAGCGACCTTCCCGTCCGGATTCCGGCAGAAGTTGTGGCGCTCGTCGATGGCATCCGCATCCGCGAAGGCGAGCTCCAGCTGCGCGCGAGGCATCGAGCCGGCCCAGGGCCGGCACGGGTGGCCGGAGAGGGTGACGCTCCTCCTCCCCATGTACTCGCCGCCCTGCTGGGTCACCTTGCACTCCGGAGGGTCTGGTGGAAGGCAGACGCGGATCCGTTCAGATGCCCTGTCATCGACCTCCCTTCCTCCCCCCTCTACGCCGGGACGGCATTCAGTGACGCTGGCTACTTCTTTCCTTTCAAAATTCAATTTCCGCATGAAAGTAACTTCGTGAGGAAACTGATTTCGTCCTTCTATTACATCCCCCTTCTCGGAGCCTGACTCCACATTTCTTATACTGCCGAGAACGCATTTTCGCAATTAATTGAAACCGTTAGCCTCCGTCAATGCTTCAAACCACCGAAAATATCGCCGATGTCATCGAAGGTTCTCTGGAAATATTCTTTGGTATCTCGCTGGGCTAGTGACGCATCCAATGCCGCGAAAGTCAGCATTTTACAAAAGGAAAAGGCATCCCCCCCCACAATGGTCGCAACGGGAAGGGAGAGGCGGGAGCTCACCCCTGTCGTCGCACATGGGGATGTCGCAGTATTCCCACTTGATCGTCTGGTCGGAGACGAAGCACCAGGGCCGCTCCTTCCCGGACGGGTTCCGGCAGAAGTTCTCGTGCGACCAGGAGTCCCGGTTCGGGAAGTGCTCGTCGTAGTCTGCGGAAGAGAAATCCGGCGGAATTCCGTACGGCTTGCTGTCCCATCTCAGGCACTCCTTCCCGGTTTCGGTTTTCCGTTGCGTCCCAGTGTATTCCCTTCCCTTCGCCGTCAACCGGCATTCTGGGTAACTATTCGGCTCCAGTTCACCTACGAACAAATTTTAATGAATGTAATATAATAATGTAATAATAATAATTTAAATGAATGAATGTAAATGAAATTTAAATGAAATTTAATTGATTGAAATGAATTTAAATGAAATTTAAATGACTGAATCACGGTCGCACTCCATCGGCGTCCCCCATCCCCGAAATTTCCAAATATTTTCTCTGGAACCTGAAAGCGGCCGAGGAAATCAATGGATATTTCACGTTCGAGTAAAAAATATTGAAAATTGAAAAATGCAGAATCATCATCATCAATAAGGGTACCGGTGGGGTGAGGCACGCCTTATTGGATCCTGGTGAAATCTTAGATACTTCGTTAGTCAGTTTCACTTATTTTGACGTATTTAGGCAAAAGTTTAGGAATCAAAACTAGATTCCATGACACGAAAGGCCCCGATTTCAATTTTCAGGCTGGAGCAGCCAAGTCAAATTTCGGCCTCCGACTCTCGTTTGACCTGCTCACACAGAATTGACGACAGGCCAACACGTGATCAACAGGTCGTCGGCTTCAGTTTCGTGCAGTTCACCTTTTTCTTTGCGGAGAATGAATCCAACTTCGAAAATATGGCACTGTTCCCGGAAAAAAAGGCGTTTTTCTGGGTTTCACTTGAAACGCCCTCGTATTCCAAAGGAGTTCTCAAAAAAGTATTCAATCTTCTCTTCTATGAAATCGATCTAGACCAAATTTTCCTGAGTGACTATTGGCCGTGTCTTCAATCGAGCGTATCGCTTTCGTGTTGACCGCATTTCCCTTGGGGTAGAATTTCTCCTTAATTCTCCGGCGAAAAGAAAAATGCTCATTCTCGGGGAAAAAAAAAGAACGCCGTCATCAGCCGTCAGTAGCAAATTACTGAAACCTCGCAGCTCAAAGCGGTATATTAGGGTATGGAACTCGAGCGCCGTCCTCCCTCCCTCGCATCCTTCATGCACGCGCAGGTCAGAGCCATTCTCACATGAAGGCGGACAGAGGACAGCCCCTTCCTCTTCCGTGAATGTCGCCGCCCAGGACTCCGGGAACCCCCAGGCATTCGAGGAACAGATGGCCGCGTGCATGTTGGACCCGTCGGCGAAACCTTGCTTGCACTTGAAGACCACCTTCGCGCCCACAGGCGCCGGATGCTCTCCCGTCCATCCCTCGAAGGACTCCTCTGCGTTCTCGATCCGCGAGTAGTCGTCGAGACACTTCCCTGATTTCTTCGTCGTCGGGACTGGGAAAAAAAAGTAAAGTCTATGTCGTTTATAGAAATCACTCTTATCAAATATGCAGTGAGAAAGCAGACCCACGGAGTCTGCTTACCAAATGTATACCAAACATTGAAAGACGGCAATGGGAAGCTCAGCGAAAAGCAATTTGTTTTAAACATCTCATTCAGCGGTATCACCTATTCTGACGCATTGAAGTACAGTTTCATCATCAGCCTTGCCACAAAGTCACTCCATTTCAGACAGGCCAACACGATGTCGAACATGTGCATCGTCGCTCTCCGAGTAAAGTGATCCCAAGCACGTGTAACGGAGGGAGAGTGCTGAGAATTCCGCTAACAATCCAATCGAAACTATTAAAGAGTGACTGAAGATAGAGTGCGTTCAAATGCTTCCCTCTGCTTCTCGTTATCTACATAACAACAGCCGACGTCGTCCTGTCCTGCCTGTCCGCCGGAGGCCTGCACGGGCAGACTTTTTGAAACCCGATCCGATCGGTCCGATTCCAATCGTGGTCCAACCGGTCCAACCCGACCCGGAAATCAATCGCCGGACCGACATTCGAGGGTCGTGTCGGACCGATCGGCTTGGAGCACGGTGGGACTCTGAACTTCGTAACTCGGGGTCCCTGGTTTTGTTCTTTCTATAAGCGGCTCTGCTGACGCTTCCAGCGATCCTGTGACGTCACATTCGGGATGGCCTGTTGAGTGCTCTTATAGTTTATCACACCTGCTTGCATGAGGGTGACGTCATTTAAGTACGTGATCGCGTCAAGTGGTAACAGAACGAGGTTTTCGCCAGCAGCTGTAAGAGGCTGTAAGCTGTAAGCTCTAAGCTGTAAGCGGCTGGAGAAAAAGGTCCCTTCGAGAGCGTATTCTCCTGCACCCAACAGGAATCTCGATTGGCAACCGAGCGGATGGCCCGATCTGGTCGGTCGGATCGGTCGGGTCGGTCGGATCGGTCGGATCGGTCGAGTCGGTCGGATCGGTCGGATCGGTCGGGTCGGTCGGATCGGTCGGATCGGTCGGATCGGTCGGATCGGTCGGATCGGTCGGATCGGTCGGGTCGGTCGGGTCGGTCGGGTCAGTCGGGTCGGCCGGGTCGGTCGGGTCGGTCGGGTCGGACCAATAAAGCTGAAACTCATTCAGACCAGAATCGTACCTCATCCAATACCCAGGTGTTCGAAATAAGAACGACTCGTCTCACTTGAATGCTACGAGGCGGAACTCGCTGAAAATTTAAATGCCTCCACTCGAAGGTTCCCTGATGACGTCGCGCATCCCCTTATCGATGCGAAGAATAGCAGTTTGAAACTCGAACGTTATTCCAAGAATCCTCCAAGCAGAACTCACCTCAAACAGGGAGAAAGATCGATAGGGGATCTCTGAGGGTGGGAAGAATCTCCTCTCTTTCATCTGATGCACAGTACTTCCAAATTCGTATTGCGTGGCCCGTTGGAATACTGTCGAACCGAGCCAGCGGAAATTTTGCAAATGGGGAAATTCGGGGGTTTGGGGAATGACTGGACATCCGCGACATCATTTTTCCGAAATATTGCTGCTGATGATTCCAGCTGCGCGGATCATTTATATGCTATGGGACTCAGGTCGATTAAAGTAAAATACGAAGATTTAAATGTTTCGCGGGTACCAACTGGTGGACTGATACCCTCACCTCACAAGTACCCTCACAAGTACCCTCACAAGTACCCTCACAAGTCTCACTGGAGCGATCGTAAATCTTCGGGCGTGTGGGAAACTTTTTTTTCACTCTTTCATGGAAAAAGGAATAAGGCAAATCCGCCTCAAGTAATGAAAACGTCTACTGGCGATGGGGAGAAGCCTGCTACGCGACTTGGACCAAGGAACAAGGTGGCAGAAGTATGAGGTCATGACATCGCGAGGTCACGACCGCCGAGACTCCTCTTAGTCGATGTGATCAAGTTCGTTCCATATTTCGGATCGTGGCTGAGAGGTTTTCCCCATTATTGTTCAAAGGAATTCACAAAATGCATGCAATCTCCTATGCCATCGATCTACACCGAATATTGTTGAGAAATTACTGGTCGTGTCCTCAATCTATGGAGCCTATCGCGTTCAGATTGAACGCATTTTCCTTGGGGTGGGACATCGTCTTAATTCTCATGCGAAACGGAGAATGCCCATTCTTGGGAAACGGAACAAGTACGCCGTCACCAGCCGACAGCGGTCAGCTTCTGAAACCCTGCCGCTTAAAGCGGCGCATAAGGGTATGGATCTGAAGCATCGTCCTCCCCGCCCTGCATCCTTCATGCACGCGGAGTTCGAAGTCATTCTCACGTGAAGGCGGACAGAGTACAGCCACTTGGTCTTCCGGAAACGTCGTGCTCCAGGCCTCCAGGAACCTCTCGGGACTGGAGGCACAGGTCGCCGAGTGCGTGTCAGATCCGTCGGCGAATCCGTGCCTGCACGTGAAGACCACCTTCCCGCCGTCTGGTGCCGGGTGCTCGCCCGTCCATCCCTCGAAGGACTCCTCCGCGTTCTCGATCCGCGGATAGTCGGCCAGGCAATTGGCTGACTTCGTCGTCGTTGGGACTGGGAAAAAAAAGCAATTATGTCCATGGTACATATCACTCTCAGCATCGTGTAGGAATTGAGAAAGAAGACCCATAGAGTCAAATGAAGATGGGTTCTCTCTCTGAAAAGATTCTCATGTGTTTTTTTATTTTTTATTTATTTTCATTTTTATTTTCATTTCTTTTTTTAAATTATTAGTGCCTGTAATTGCAATCTGTGTATCACACAGCATTAGAGAAAAATGATACAAGTATATTTTAATTATCAAAACTAGACTGATTTGCAGAAATAGCACCATTTCTATGTCCAGTCTACAGCAGCCATTTCTAATTTCGGTCTTGACTCTGCGGTCTCCGAATCGACAACAGGATAACACGTTATCATCATGTTGTCAGCTTCAGTTTCGTATAGGTCGTGCATATATTTTTTACAGATTATGAATCCAATCGCGAATCCGGAAATGGGAAACCTTTGCTCCCTTTCAGAGGAAACGGAGGGAATGAGGCATCTCCGGCTCAAGCAATGAGAACGGCCAAAATTGACGGGGAGAAGTCTTCCAAGCCTATGTGGACAAGTTCGTGCCACATACCGGATTGCCGCTGAGAGTCTTTCCTCGTTATATTTCAAAGGATCTACATTGAATCATTGATCTACGCCAAATACTGCTGAGAGATCATGTCCTCAATTCACGGAGCAAAATTCCTTAAGATCGACTGCATTTTTCTTGGGGTGAAATTTCACCTTAATTTTCCTGGGAAAAGGAGAGAGCTCATTCTTGGGAAACGGAAAAAAGTACAACGTCATCAGTCGTCAGTAGCTAACTTCGGAAACCCCGCAGCTCAAGAGAAACATTAGGGTATGGAACTCGAGCGTCGTCCTCTCGCTTTCGCATCCTTCATGCACGCGGAGGTCAGAGTCATTCTCACATGAATGCGGACAGAGGACTGCCCCTTCCTCTTCGGTGAATGTCGTCGTCCAGCCCTCCGGGAGTCCCCAGGGATTGTAGGAACAGGTGGCCGTGTGCGTGTTGGTTCCGTCGCCGAATCCGTGCTTGCACGTGAAGACCACCTTCGCGCCGACTGATGCAGGGTGCTCGCCCGTCCAGCCCTCGAAGGACACCTCAGCGTTCTTCATACGCGGGTAGTCGGCTAGGCACTTGGCTGACTTCTTTGTCTTTGGTACTGGAAAAAAAAAAACAATTATGTAGGAGTAACATGAAATAGTTATGTGATTCTGACAGCTCTAAGGGAAGATGCTACTTTGGTCTCTGGAAGGAATAAAATATTCCCTTGAATATACTGCATTTCTGTTAAATGGGAGTGGTTTGTGCGAGTAGACGTTCCTTTGCAGAAATTTATGGTTTGCAGAGTTTATGACAAGTCTGAAACCTAAGTATATCGATGGGACCAGGAAGATGAAAGACATAGACCGAGGCCTGTGATATGACCATGAAGAATAGATGCGAGCTGGAAGTGTGCATTGCCTGCCATAGACCGAGACCGAGGTTAACGCTCGATCACCTCTTCATTTGCACAGTCTTATAACACAGTAGGCAGCCCTAACCCTAACTTCCAGTCAGATTTGGCACGAACATTTTGGAAGATGCGACGAGCCACTTTGACCCTCGGCATGGCAGGGTCATCGACTCTAGCCCGACTGACGCGCACAATGTCTTACCGGACCCGAGCCTGTAATTGCCATGGCGATTCCATGTCCCCCCGTCATTCCCATGGAATTTACACAGCAGTCATCTGCCGTTTAGCCCCTTCGAGAGAAAGAGAGAATGGTGCGAGGTGAAATTCCTGTCATTTCCAACATAGATTGTCAAAAGCCTGTAAGATCCCACCATGACCGGGAATTTCAATGTAAATTACTTGTCAATCACCAGTGACTTCTTTGCAAGGTTGGATCTCAAGCATCGTCCTCACTTCCTCGCATCCTCTTATGCGCATGGAGAAGTCATTCTTACATGAAGGCAGACAGAGAGCAGCCCCTTCGTCTTCCGCGAAGGTCGTCCTCCAGGCATCCGGGTGTCCCTCGGGACTGGAGGCACAGGTCGCCGCGTGCGTGGCGGCTCCGTCGCCGAATCCGTGCCTGCACGTGAAGACCACCTTCCCGTCGACTGGTGCCGGATGCTCGCCCGTCCATCCCTCGAAGGACTCCTCTGCGTTCTCGATCCGCGGGTAGTCGGCGAGGCAGTTGGCTGACTTCGTCGTCGTCGGGACTGGAAAAAAACAAAGAATAATTTTATCAATGTCCTTGTCATTCCCAATTTCATTTATGCAGTGAGAAAGCAGACGCATAGAGTCCGAAGAAGATCGGTCCTCTCTGAAGAGTGTCCCATCTAATTTTTCTTCCTTTTCTTAAAATTATTCGGGCTATTATTGCTTTTCGTGTAAAACTCAGCATCGGCATTATAATGATACGCGGTGTGCGCAACAATAAACTTTTCAGATTATGAAATCCCCGTACACGGCCAAATTTTTCCTGGGCATGAATTGCAAAACTTAGTGGAAAGAAATGTGATAGAAAAATATAGAAAAACTTTCAAAGGATTCAAAATGCTTTTCGTTATGGACCCATATCGTCACAAGTCTCACTGGAGTGACCGGAAATCGTTGGGAAACTTGTATGGGAAACTTTTCCTCTCCCACTTGGGAAGCGGAATGAATAAGGCAGTTCCTCATCAAGCGAAGAAAAGAAAGGTCCTCATCAAGCGAAGAAAAGAAAGTTCCTGATCAAGCGAAGAAAAGAAAGTTGCAACACCTCTTGGACCAGCAAACAAGGAGGCAGAAGGACGAGGTCAAGACCTCTAAGTCCATGTCAAGTTGGCTAAAAATTCCGGATCGTCGCTGAGAGCCTTTCTTCGTTACATTTCAAAGTAATTTCATTTTTCATTTCAAAGTAATTCACAAAATGCATGCAATCTCCTATCCTGTATCATTGACGGACACGAAATATTCAAATCGATAATTGGTTGTTTCCTCAATCCGTGGAACGAATCGAGTCAAGGTTGACCGCATTTTTCTTGGGGTAGGGCTTCGCCTTAAGGAGGCGCAGTACCCTCCCTCAAGAAAGAGCCAGGGACGAAGCTATTTCCTAGATGCCGGATGGTGTCTCCCCGCCCCTCAGACTCGCCGGCTCTCGGGGCCAAGGGCGAGGACATGGTGGAGCATGAAGGTCGAGGCCCATCCCCTCCCCGCCTTCCCCTTCCAATCCAGGTCCCGCGCCTCGAGAGGAACCATCGATTGTCTGAGAACAGTGGTAGCGTTCTAAATCAATTCAGAATTCAGACTCAATTAATCTAATTAAATGTATTCTTATCCTAAATATTGGATGGAATTTTCCTTCCTGAGTCCCCTTAATTTTATCATCTAAATCACTATGATAAAGAGATATTCCACCTTCTTTTCTTTCTTGTACAAACCACTTAGTCATTTCACAGGTACTTTATCTTTTCTCTTCCTTCACTTTTCTTTATCCCCTGAGAGGTGGACCTCGTAAACTAATTGATGAATTGAAAACTCCAAATTCACCCTGCGAGACAAGTCAGACGACGCAGAACAGTACAATACAGAAGGAAAAAATGCAAAGAACTCCACGCTGAGAGGGCAGGATGAAAGGCAGGCCCCGAGGGCGATGCCGTCACCACCCCACTTCCAGCTTCATTTTCTTCTCCCTTCTTGACCTGGCCTCACCATAGCCTAAGGCTGTGTCTCTTTCGCTCGTAAATTGCAGTCTACCATTGAATTTTTTTCCCTCTGTGGCACTTGCTCTTCATGCTTATCCTGGATTTGTTCCTCTCGTGATTCATTCCTTCCTAATTTGTCGACTAAAACAAAATCCTTCAATGACTGTAGTAATTTTTATTTGTTTAGAAAAAAAAAGTAAGAGTAAAAATTCGATGTTTCTCTTTCTCCCCGAAAAAATCCTACACATTACCCGTTCAAATCTCCTACCCCCCCCCCAACTTCATCAGGCGAGCCGATGAAATGATAATTATTTCATCGTATTTATGTACACAGGACACCCTGATCACTGTTGCAATATGGAATTACCCTGATTTTCAATGACTTTGGGAACACGAATTTTCATACTTTGTACTAGCTTGCTAGTACTAGCACGGCCAAGTCCATTGGGAGTGCCTTCCACTCGAAAATATGTTTGTCTTCAAATTCTCCATGAAACACACGGGGGAGGGGGGGGGGGATATTCCATATTCTTCACAGCCACAGGTCATTTGCCTCTGGGTCCATCGTGAAGTCCAAAGAGTGAGTATATTAATTGTAGCATGTTTTTCGAGTTGATTCTTGACCATACACAGAGAAGAGAGGTCATCTTGGATAATGTCGTTCTTTCCGTGCCGAGAAAGGAAAAGGGGGACTTTGCTTTCTCCTTCCTTTCCTACCCTGTCCAGACATGGGAAATGGACTCAGAATCAAGGTGGATTGGAACATTATATACCGAAAATGATATGGAGTCGGAAAGACAGTGACACTGTTTTCTTCAAATGTCACTAGGGTGTGAAATTCTTTTTCATGTCTCCCAGCGTGTGCGCCAATAATTTTTGGTCTGAAAAGTTCAAAGTCATCAATTGTTTCATTTTGACGACCCCTATCAGTCCACTCCTTCAACGCAGTCGGATGCGATTTTTGGACCTGATTTGGTTTCTGTCTTCCTGGCGTCTCGGTTGGAGTCAAGATTTGGAACTGGTCTTCGAAATATGTTCGAGAAAGACGGCAGAACGGAAGAGGGGCGCTGCAAAATCTCATGCCAAATGTGTCTCCTTATCCTAATTACATTTTTTTTGGTATTGTTCTTCCGGGATTCAACAAAATTAGGTGATTTTTTTTTTCCTAAACCAAAATGGTGCGACGAAAATAAAATATTCGTAGCATGAGGCCCAAAAAAGGTCACTCCCTCAGGTCATCCACTCTCGTCAAGGGAAATCAGCAAGTGCTGATTTGCCATGGTTTCAAAGACGTTTAACTGCTAAACAGTGTCTTGCAGAAATGAAATTATAATTGGGCTGTCTAGCCCGTTCTATGTGATTTGTGGATGACTGGTTTCACAAGTTCTGGTTTGGACATTTTAGTCTGGAGAACGGGCCTCGTTAAGGTCGTCCAATTTCGGCAAGTGACGAGACAAATGTGGCTGAAGCGAAGGCCATGATAGCGGAAGACCGAGATATGGCGTGCTGTCACAGAAGAGACCCTTGGGACTGTGAGCGGCGGCATTGAAAAAAAAAAAAAATTCATCTAAACTTTTTTTGGGGTGCATCAGCTTTGTTCAGGTTGGATTCCCCTTCCGCTGAGTGCCAAAAGTGGTTCCAGTAAGTTCCTGCAAAAAATGCTTCAGAAATGCAAAAAAAAATATTTCAAAATGTGTGTGGTGGTGGCAAGACCACCATAAGTCATATGTACTGGGGGGGTGACCTCTTTTGGACTTACGCTACGCGTCGCCATGTTGATAACAATTTTCCAAAAAAATCACTGAATCTTTTTGAATCCCAGGAAAGCAAAACCAACATATTTTATTTGGATCAAGGGATATTTAATGCAATTTGGCTAGAACGTCTGGGGTGCCCCTCGTATAAGCCATTTTCTACACTGCCAAGATTTCCCTTCGTGTCTACCGTGAAGCCGAATAGACATGATAACGCCCCTAAAAAGGACATAAGAAAGTGTAATCATCAGCAGTTACCTTACGTACATAAGGGTTGTAAGGCATCCAAAGCAAATCGGTCTATATCTCATAACTACGTGGCCTTCCCTTTTTTTTTAAATAGGGAAGGGGGTGGAAGGGAGGCCTCTGAACCTTTTTCAGGGGGACTTCCCCTTACGTTAAAAAATTCTGGAAAACCGGCCAATAAGGTTCGAGGAAGGTGGAGCCTTCTTCATGTTGCCCAATTTTTCGTGTGCGTGAGACAGATCTGCCATCTATTTTTTGAAGGTGCAAGCAAACCATTATAATGGACCTCTGTGGCGCCACATTTTAGCTCAAATAGAATGAAAACGCGCCAAATTTGTAAACATCCACTTGCAAATCCGTAACACTAGCGACCTTCTCCGTGGCATAAACTTGGGATTTTGGAATCGATCTTGCCGTTTTTGAGATACTGAGATCAAGTAGTAGTTAGTACTTGGTGCGGTACTTATTGGTACCATCATTAGAAGCAGATCAATGAGTGGATGACAATGATATAAGGTTCATATGTATGGGACTAAGCGTTTAGGAATCCGAGAGCGTTTTCTTTCAGCCAGCCTAAATCTACTGCGCCCCCTTAATCTCTTACGAGAAGGAAAATGCTCATTCTTTGGTAACGAAATAGAGTTCACCATCATCAGCCGTCAGTGGTTAACTTCTCAAGCCTTGTAGCCCGGAGCGGCACATTAGGGTATGGAACTCAAGCGTCGTACTCCCTGCCTCTCATCCTTTATGCGTGTGGAGGTCAAAGTCATTCTCACGTGAATGCGGACAGAGGACAGCCCCTTCGTCTTCCGCGAATGTCGCGCGCCACGCCTCTGGGAAATTCCAGGGATTGGAGGCACAGGTAGCCGAGTGCGTGTCGGATCCGTCGACAAAACCTTGCTTGCACGTGAAGACCACCTTCGCGCCGACTGGTCCTGGGTGCTCGCCCGTCCATCCCTCGAAGGACTCCTCTGCGTTCTCGATCCGCGGGTAGTCGGCGAGGCAGTTCGCCGACTTCGTCGTCGTTGGGACTGGAAGAAAAAAAAAGCAAATGTCTTTCATAAAAAACACACTGAACATCAAATATGGCAGGTGTCAATATTGGCCCCTGAACTTATTCAAACTGTTTGATCAAGTGGAACGTTTCTTCGGCTTTGGAGAACAGTCTCTGGAATCAATTCAAAGACGGCAATTTCACGATAAAAATGTCACAAGACTGAAGCTTATATCTGAACTAGAGGGGAAGTTATTGCAGAAACAGTTTCACGATTCCAGTCCTTATAAGCGCTTGGAGCTTGGAGCTTGGAAATGTAGGTCACATTCAAATGCATATATCTGGCGAAAGATAAAATATTGGCTGAAACTCATTTCTTCAAATCGATTCCTCTACGTGTATGCCGATTTTCGTTTTCAATCCGAGGTGGTCGAGCTCACGCTCTGGTCGATTTGACCTGGAATGACTCAGGATGGACGGTGAGACGAAAGGAACCAATCCGATTATCGATCATCACCTATTCACGATGGATTCCAGATTATTTGTCGATTAATTTGATTCGTACCATTACAAAATTGGGGAGCGTAGCCCAGACAAAAATTTATAGTTGGGCCAACTAAGGCTCAAGGCTCCATACACCATCTACGGGCCATCAGCAGGTTATCGTAGCTCATGGGGGAGCTATAAGATGGTTGGTCATGTCTGGGTCGGCCGACCTTCGGGCCAACCTTCTCCGACCATCCCTTAGCCGCATATGGACTGCAACTCATAGGCCTACCTTTTTTTTACGAATGCATCCACCCCCAACCCACCTCGATGCGGCGGTGGAATGTCCCATATTCTTAATAGCCCCACTCACATTCTCCATTCTGGCTTCCTCAAATCATCAGCCAATCATCATCAGCGATTTTCGATCCACTGCTGGATGAAGGCCTCTCCCATCTGGCGCCGAAGCCTTCAGCTTTTCTGTTCCGCGTTTCGTCTCCTAACTTAACTATTTCATCTTTCCATCGCAATTTCGGTCTTCCCCTGTTCCTTGGGTACCATAGGTACTCTTGGTACTCTTGGGTACCACTCAGTGATTATCTTTTTTCTGGCAAGGTGTCCTGCCCATGTCCATTTTCCACGCTTTATCTTCACAATGACGTCTTCTACCCGAGTCTGCTCCCTGATCCAGCTATTTTTTCTTTGCAAGTTACGTTCAACTTAGATCGTTCCATGCCTCTTCGAGCAGCCTGTAGTTTCTCCTCGAGTTTCCTGGCTGGTGCCCACGTCTCACCATCATAAGTTATTGCCGGGAGGAATACATTGATTGGAGGCTCACCATCTTCTCCATCCTCTCCATCTTCTCCATCCTCTCCATCGTCTCCATCTTCTCTTTGATTCTTCCGAATGGACCGGTGTTGTTCGAGCCAATTATTGGTTCACTATTTCAAATGGCTTCTCATCGACTGAAATGATTCCTTCAGTGGAATCTTCACTGAACAAAACTTTTGGTCTTCCTCGTGTTCATTTGAACACTTTGTTCACTTTGCTCCTTTCCACGCCGGGTTGCTGGATCATCTGAATGACAATTTCGTCGGCAATTGGTTAGGTTCCCACTCCGTTCATGTTTATGCCTCTATCTTCCCAATCCATCTTGGAGATTTTGATATGGTGTTTCCTTGCCTCGACTGATCTTAATATTTTTGCCATCCTTGAGCTGTTCAATGGTCGAAGTGGCTTTTACTATATATTTCCCGGGGTTTCTCAGCGCCTTCATTACTGCAACGCTTTCCACAGATGAATTTTCACAATCGACGAATGCAAGGCCGAGCGGTCTCCTATATTCTGATGACTTCCCCATGCTTTGCTCTGAAGCCTGTCTGTTCTCTTGGCCGATTTTCGTTTCCAGGACGCTCTTGAGCCGATTCGTGAGGATTTTTGTGAAGAGCTTGTGGATGCTGGACAGGAGACTAATTGGTCTAAAATTCTTGAGATCTTTTTTTTTTCCCCCCCTTTCTTACGCAATAGGATGACCATTTGTCCAGGAAGATGGTACCTGCCTCTCATGAACACACAAAGCGAAGAGCTTTGCCAGCATCTCTGGGCAGCTTCTCCACCCATCTTCATCACATAATCCCATCTTCCCCTGGCGCCTTTCCTCTTTTCGTCGACCGTGCCACTTCTTTAACTGGGACATCGGGCACCATTTCTTCATCTTCCTGTAAGTTGTCCTCTTCTTAAAGGCCTTGGCAGGAGAATTGATCTACTCTCTGAAGGAATCTTTCCTGACTATATACCAGCGAGCCATCACCTTCTCTAATTAGCAGTAATCTGTTTTTCAGCGCGCTTCCCGAGTGTCCTCGCGGCGACCGGCTCGCCAATGAGCTCGATGCAAGCGTTTGTCTTGACCAGGGGCCATTCCAGGCGCCGGACTAGAATGCGTAAGTCACTTTACCTTCTGATAACTTAGGGTTATAAAAAGGCCTCTATATAATTTTACTCTGCGACATAAGCATAGATTTCAATTCCTTGCACTTCTAGTAACTAAAAACACCCGGGCTCGCTAGAGACATCTAGCGGCTGACGCGGCACGCATGGATCAAGAGCCATTCAATCATCCCCGCATGCTCTTCTCTTCTCTATGTTATCTTACCGCGACGATATAATCTCTTCCTTAGTTATTGAGTACGATTTGAGTTTCCTCATTCTTCCAGGAAACATTGACTTTGCAGAGTAGTAATTATTCATGAGAAGTATGCTCATAACTTTCTCCATTGGCATAAGGTAGATATATATACGATAATCCAGCATATCCTGTCTACAGTGTTTTCGACTTCAGTCAGTCATCCTTGACCTTCGACACGAAGCGTCGACGTGAAAAGCATTGTGCAATGCATCAACGGCTCGTGCACGGTCGCACGTCAGCAGGTCGCAACTGGTAGGGGTACCCTTCATAGGGAGATACCCCCCGGGTGGCCTATGGATGGGGTACAGATGTGCGGCCAACCCGACTATTGCCCGACCTTAAGCCAACTCCCCCTTCCATGGCCCGACCTTAAGCCAACCATAATTTTTGACTGGGAGGCGACTTAGAAGCATGCGTACTCTGCTCTATGTATTCAATAATGTAACGGTATTATAGCGAACTATGTATATTTCTCACATTCTAGGATATGAGCTTTCACATTCTAGGATATGAGCTTTCACATTCACACGGATTCGAACCGTTTCCGATTCCTTGAGCGAGCTTTACTCGCATGCATATCCGTAGATTCACGAAGTCAGAAAAGGTGCTATGCCGAACATGCCGACACGTTGAGATTAAAACGTGCTGAATAGGCATTATAAATGTATAGAATATAAATTTGGCACGGATGTCATCCGGGACGCTGGGATATATTAACCACGGAAGACAACGAGGGCGAGAGATGGAAAGGAAGTCGGCCCAATGGGTTCTGCCAGAAGGCCTGATTAGACGAGGCGCAATCGCTCTGGAGTGCCACTCACAGGACTGAGAGCGAATGCGAACCTTCTTGTGAAAACGGAGAGAGCTGGCGCTGGAGAATGTAATTGCAAAGCGGTGTTCGTCACGTAGCTCTCGGACATCTAATATTCCGATCGAAAGAGGCCGAAGCGGCGGCTGTCACCCCAAACGCTGGGGGCCTACGATGCAATGCCGCACTAGGACATCCGCGACTTAAAGCGCCAGGCCTACACGGCCCTGCCGTTCTGGTCTATAGGCTAGGCCACACAAATTAAAAGAGGCCGAAGGCGGTGGTGAACGGTTGTCACTCATCTGCCGCCTAACACGCGAGGCCTACAAGGCTACGCCGTTTTAGGCCATAGGTTATGTTATAAAAACTTTGGTGCCGAGGTTTGCTTGAACTTTTGTACTGTTTGGTTTGAACGGAGCAGCTTTATATCTTTACGCTATGGTCGCCTCCCTTACCTTGGATAGTGATTAATTCATTCCTTTTTTGCGAAATGGGAAACACGTATTTAAAGTACGTCCCCATTGAATTACGTGACATATGGGGTCGAATGTCTTGATTTTTTAAAATCAAAATCATTACCTCTGTGATTCTGTGTGCCTAACTTGAAATCCTTTCTTGTGTCCCTTTTTGTAAGGGTGGAGAATACATTTTGAAATACCTCCCTCCAATAATCTACGCTAATGAGACATTTCAAAATTAAGATTTTTCCTCTACTCAGCCATCAAACAGGTACTTCTCAGGGAAGTTTAAATTTTCGATCTCTGTTTCAAATGATAAAAAAAATCAGGAAAATGGGACTGAAAAAAGTGCACTAAAGGGTTTTTAACGAATTTTTTTTCTTTTAAAATGTAGACTCAGGGAACCCCATGCCACCCAGTTTCAGCCTTATACGTTTCCCTGGTTTTTAACGAATTTTTTTTCTTTTAAAATGTAGACTCAGGGAACTCCATGCCACCCAGTTTCAGCCTTATACGTTTCCCCTTTTTGCTGGCCGAAAAAATGTATTTGGAAAAGCGACCCACCCAAAAGCGGTGCTCTGAGGAGACGTATAAAAAAAGTTTCATTTTTCCTTAAATCAACATCATGTCAGTGATGCGAGCGCCAGCTACTTTTCTATGTCTGCCCGGTAAACTACGTGTCCCCAAAGTTTCAATAATATACATTTGCCCCTTTCGCTGGTGGAAAAACATGCTTGGAAAAGCCCACCCACCCAAAAGCTTTGCCCAAAGGGGATGCACCATGAAAGCTGAATGCACTCTCTCAGCTCGGTAATATCATGTCATTATTCGTGTGCCAAGTTTCACCTTTCCATTTCTTTCCAATTCGCCATCCCAATTTCTTTTTCAAAACATCGCACCTCGAAAAAAATTCCCCCATGGGATGCATCGAGACTTAACATTTTTTATTTAACTCTTTGTCTCAGTAGTCACATTCATACAAAGTTTCAGCTTTCCATGTTCAACAGTTTACCAGATGCAAAAAAATTAGTTGAGAACATCTCCCTTTGAAATTTGTGCCCCCAGGGTATTTACTTCTAAAGTCTGAAGTTTCCTGCAGCATCCCAATAGGTAGTACCAAGTTTCATCTTTCCACACTATATCAATCCGCCAGGACAAAAAAATACTTGAAAGCGTCGGCTCACAAAAACATGCCCCCAGGGCATGAAGCTAAAATGTTGCATTTTTCCTGAACTCATCGTCTCATTAGACACGTCCATGCCACGTTTCAGCTTTCCATGACTCTCCGTTTTACTTAAGCAAAAATAATGTTATGGTCGAGGAATGAGTGACGGGACATGAGGGCAATAAAAGCCAAAAGAAAGCCAAGGAATGAGCGGGAATTAAACCCGGACCTTCTGATTGCCATTCAGAGATGCTACTACTACGCCACCGATCCCAGCACGTCCAGTTGACTCTCTGAATGCCATCCTCATCTGTCACAAAATATATTGAAGAAAAAGGTTTCCCCCAAAAATATGTACCCCCAGGGCATGTACCTCCAAAGTCGGATTTTTT